>APFE030113614.1:6459-36117 GCA_000404065.3 Pinus taeda | reverse complement strand
GTTAAGCTCATGCCTGCTTTGTTAAGGGACTGGGAGTTAGTGGAGAAAAAAATGTATGAGATGGCTACAATATTTCAAGTTCAATTTTGCATCCACTTACTTGCAGATGTTCTTATTGAATTAAATAAGTTGAATCAAAAGTTTCAAGAGGATCATGTTGACATTACATCTATTGGAACAACTTTGGATATCACTATTAGCTTGCTTTATAAGCGATTTCTAAGAGGCACATTTGGGGCAGGTGCAATGCATACATCATCCTTCTTAAATAAAACACAACAAGGAACTCTTGAGTTTGCATATTGCACAAGTATAGTACATGTACATCAATTGAGGTTTGAGAGTTTGCCAAAGTCACAAAGATCAGGGACACTAGATGACTGCATTACACTGGGAAAGGCTTTTGTAGTGAAGCTGATTGACTCTCTAAATGCAAGGTTCACAGATTTACCTATTTTTAATGCAGCTAAGTTTTTTAGTTCTCGTAATTATTATGAGGATATCGATGACATAGACTCTCAAACAAGAAGATGGTTGACATGTTTATGTGAAAAATTTAGTGCGAGAGGCTTGCTTGTTGTGGACAACATTAAATGTATGGGTGAAATGGATGAATTTATATGTACTATGTATCAATCTTACCCAAAAAAGCATATGTTTGGAGCATGGGATCTATGTGGAGGTGAAATTTAATGGTTTGAAGGATTTCCATGCTTAATGCAGCTATGGCAAGCAATTCTTGTTATTCCGACTAGTACAACATTTTGTGAAAGAGGTTTTTCAAAATTAAATCGGATAAAAAATGAGGATAGGTCAAGGTTTTCTTTAAAAACATTGGATATGTTAATGTTTATCTCTCTCAGTGCACCTCATGCTCTAAATGAGGTAGATTGGAATGCTATTTATGACGAGCGGAAAGAGATGAAAACTCGAAAACCTCTTCCACTATGAAAATAGATTGAAAGAACTAGTAAGTTTCAATGTTTATTACCATTATTGTCTTACTCTATCGAGCACTTGAATGAACCATTTTGGTAAGCGAATTTTTTTAGTTCTATACCATTTGCCTTTTGTAAATGAAAGCATAACCATATTTTTCAAGTTTGTATGTGACGTTTTTCTAACACATATTGAATGTAATCATTGCAGGATATTGCACAAGATATGTTAAGCTGGAGGACCACAACCGTCAAAGTTTTATAACTGAAAGAAAAAGCTATCTTAGATCAATTTTGCGGCCATGTATAGGGACTGTAGTTCCAATAATTTGAGATGTGTAAATATTGGAAGTCTTAGCTTTCCAAAAGAGTTTTAATAGACAATAGAATAGTGATTTGGTCAAATTTGAAGTTTATAAGCTAGAATTACACTGATACTTCCTATATAAGCTAGAATTTATTTTTAATTTTATAAATGAGACCTTCCATATACTTTTAATATAAGTATTTTTGTTTCTTCCTATTTTTATTTTTATTCCAATTTCATTAAGATGTAATTATGTATATATGTTTATTTTTTGTACTCATATGGAGTTTCCCAACTATGATTTTGTCCCTATAGTTGGTTCAATTGTGGCTAAGTTCAAGGCCTGCGCAATATGGTCTTATGTGGTTACATTTCTCTACCACATGTGTAAGAGTAATTCATTTACTAATGCAGCCTTTGACATAGTAGTATCTTTTTGTTTGTGAAAAAATAAAAAGAAATTTGAAAATAATTTACTTTTGTCAATTGAATTGCTTTTTTTTTATGCTTTTCAATATAGAAGTGCGACCTAGATGTGTGCCGTTCTAAATGAAATTAAGACCCGCCCTTCAAATTTGATCACTATTCGATACTCTATTAAAAATTCAAAAGTCTCCTCAAACAATACCTTCGTGAATATATTTTTAAGTTAACATAAATTTCGAGTTTATATTTATAATTTTAAATTATATATCTTCTTTTATTGTGTTTATGAAATAATGATTGTTTTTATATAGTGATATAAAATTAGTTATCATGAAGATGGAAGATTATTGTACTCAATAGAATTATTATATTTAAATCTTTATTGTGTCTATGAAATATTGATTTTTTTAGTAATAGAAAATTAGTTAGGGAAGATGGAAGACTATTGTATTTGATAGAATTATTATATCTAAATTATTCTTGATTCAAATTTAATAATATCCTTGGTTATCACCTTTTTTTGGGATAATATCCTTATTAATATTGGCTCTCACTTTTTTTTGGTATAGAAAGGGGTACAATAAATTGTTTATTTAAAACTTATAAAATAACAAATTTATAAAATAACTTGTAAGTTTATTTTAAACATATTTAAATGTGTTTTTTAGTCATTTATATTTCTTTGTCCAGTTAATAGGACTATAATAAATTATTTCAATATTATTTGATGCAATATATAAGATTTTATGGTTTCATAATTTCTCCATTCCAAATACAAAACAAATATATGTAAAATAAACAATTCAATAATGTGAAAATTTTCCAAATTATAAATACATATCATATATTTAGTAGGTACTCCTTCATATCAGGAGTGAGAAGTATTTATTTATAGTTTCAAATGAAAAATGGGGAAAATGTTTACTCACTCATTATTAAAGATATATTCATTAGGTAATCCTTTAAATCAAGAGAGGGTGATGAGTGTTTACTTATTGTTTCAAATTAAAAATGGAAAAAATGTTAATTCACTCATTATAAAAGAAAAAGCAACCGTAATAACAAAATTATTAACAATGTCAACATTTAAGTGATGGAAAAATTATCACATCAATAAATAACTCACTTTCATTTAAATTAAATATTTCCATTTAAAAGAATATATTATATTTATTTTATTTTTTAAATGTAATTACTCTTTAAGTTATTTATAAAAAGTTTCCAATTAATCAAATTCACTTTTAATTATCATTATTTTAAAAAATTTAGCATTTGAATCTTTATATTAATAAAAGCTTGATAACCTTACTTTTAACAATTACATCACATATTTAAATTATGAAGAAATAAGAAATAAATATGCATCACTATAATATAATATTGAAAATAAAATATAAATAAGTAGGCTCACAAGAGATCAATTACCGAAGTCATAAAAACTTTTACAAGAAAATAATTTTTATTTTATTAAAATATAATGAATTATCTTCATCTTGGAACTAGGAAAAGTACAAGGGTTTTATATAGGTTTTGGGGATTCTTAAGATAACTCCCACACAAAATTGCTTTAACTAATTATGATCAATTTCCAGCTTAAATCTTGTTCAATGTAAGATGTTATTGTGTATTTTTTTGTTTAGGAATGACCATCATTGACATAAATACTTCTTAACTATGGTTAACTTACATGGTCACTCGTTATTGTGGGACCCGCATGAGCTGTGCAAGGGAAACCACAAGTACTTCTGGAAAGATGAGAAAGAAAGAAAGAAAGAAATTATTTTAACATCCACAAGGCTCAAGATAGCCTATAGGACAAATTTCTTCTTTGTCTGTGTTCAACCCTTTTCTTGTGAAGCCCACAAGTACTTCTGGAAAGATGAGAAAGAAAGAAAGAAAGAAACTATTTTAAGGTCCACAAGGCTAAATATACCCTATGGGACACATTTCTTCTCTATCTGGTTCTTGTATTCGACCATTTTCTTGTGAAGCCTCACAATAAATGCTCAATAACGAAATAGGTTACCCCAAGAGCCAGCTCACAGAATATCTACATAGCTTTCCCTGTTTCCTTTCAAGGCCTAACATCTAAAATGAAATGTTTTTTTGTTTCCACTGTTCCGGAAGAGCAAAAAATACATACTCTTTCCTCCCACAATTCTTTTGGCTTTTTCCAACGCCCTGTTTCAAGACGGAGTTGATGAGAATTAGTCTTTAGTTGAGCAATAAGAATTTTGGCTCTCCAAAAAATTATGGCCCCTATGTGGCCTTTTTATTAATGATTATGAGTGAGATTAAAATCTTCAATATATTATTTTTTCTCTCTCCCTAGCTCCTTATCCCAAGTAAGTTGTCCCTAAATTGTGATTTTATGTTGTTTTAAATATATTTTTAATCATAAATCAATTTAATTTAAAAACATGTTATATTATTTAGTCAAATTGTAATTTTATGTTTTTTAATTTTTTTAAATGTATAAATAAATTAAACTCGCTTATAACATTAAAATTATGTAAATTTAATAAATAAATTATCGAAAAAAACAAAAACTAGAAGGTAGAAGATTTAAAGAACGACGTTTTAGTTTAGATCCGTTTTAGCCACAAATTTACTAAGCGTAGGATCCATTCTCTTGATATGTGAACATCTTTTAGAGTGTAAAACTTGAAAAAAAATATTCACTTCTATTAATATGTGAACCTCTTTTACAGTGTAAAACATGAAAAAAAGTATGCACATGAAAAGATTCAATCATCTTGAAAATGGATCTATATTGATTATGCATGTGAAGATATTTAATCCTCTTCAAAATGGATATATATTGGTTCTATATATGCATATAACATGTGTAACTTCTCATTTTTTTAAACTGTATTTTTGAATGAATTAAATGGATACAATGCCTTGAAATTTTACTTAGACACTTGGATTGTGTAAACTACACCACATAAATTTGCAATTCCAACAAATCTTTGCTAGACAAAATTTAAATTTAAATTTAAAACTAGATTAATGGCTCCACAAAAATGGCTCCGAATTAATTTAAATTTTTTAAATGGAGACAGCTAAAATTCTAAAAGAAACCCCTTTCTTTATGTTGATTGCAGAATAACTTGGAATCTGAAGGTCACTTAGTGAAATATGCTCTTTATTTAATATCATTATCAACACACACTGACTTTCGTCATTTCCTCTGTGCAATTACATTTTTTGTGAGCCATTTCCCACTAGGAACTATGGTAATGTTTCCCCTCGTTACCTTGCATGTTATAGCTTAGATATAAATATGTATATAAGATTTTGACATAGTGGTATTCTTGGAAAAAATGATTTAGGAGGTGGTTTGAGCAACATCTTCGATACAAGTGTGACATTGTTGCAAGCCTTAACACATTTCCCCTCTCTCCATCCTCCACCCTTTAGGTTATTATCTTCCCTTCACTGCAACATTTTTGCAGTAACATCATAAGCATGTTCTATTCCTTCAGTGTATCTTTGCACCTTTAGAGGTAATTGGTAGTTATAATTATGTTTATAGGCATTTCTTTTAAGTTGATAGGTATTTTTGGAATTAGTCCATCTAACTCTTTACGTTAGCCTATCTTCTCTCTGAATAACACCTGTACACACATTTTTACACTACCCTCCTCCTATACGCTTAACATTTGTGCACCATATTTACGTCGAAGTTCCAGGGCGTATTTATAGACGGAGTCGCCGATTTACTTAGACCTCCGAATTGAGTAGGTCGTGGCTTCATGGTTGTCACCGACATTACTTTTGGGAACTTGGAATTGGTCAGAATGGGTTGTTTGGCCACCAGTAAATGTGAATTGTAGAAGCTGGCAGAGCTCCGCCGCAGACCGATAGCTGCCCTTCACCACCCCAGTTTAATTGCAATGAATAGAAACAAGTCAGAGGAGGCTATGTTGGTTGGTTTCTTTAACTATTTATTTAATCCAGAGCAAAGGGTACAATCCTGAAAGAGGTTGATTGTAAGGCCTTCGAAGTTGTGCGACGCAGTTGGGTGTCGGGCGCACGGGCGCGTGTGGATGTGCGACGGGCGGTCGTGCACGACGGTGCGACCGACTCCTTACGACCAGTTATGCGACGAGCGACGGAGGTTATGCGACAAGCGACGAACACTTGCGACGATGAACGACAAGTGTGGGAGGTTGCGTTGGTTTATACCCACGGTGGGGCACTATGTGATGGACTATGGCCGACCTACGACGGAGGGCGAGGCCGACTTGTTATGGCGTTCGAAGGGGTGTGTGTATGGCGTTGTGGGGTGGTTGGATGGGCAGCCCACCCACATGCCATGGTGCATATATATGTTTGTGATGGAGCATTCAAACATCAATCACTTCGACTCATTCGATCATTCGATCTTCACTCAAGGGAAGGCGCAGTCTTGTGCGTAGATTTAAGGAGGGCCAAGTGCATAGCTCATGCGCTCTCCTTGGTAAAGTCACACTTGTGGAAAACACACTTGGTGAAGGGTGAAGTCCTTGGGCAAGGTGTGTCTGGGTGATCGTGCGGAGGTGTCGTTTGTGCCGAGACTTGGCGAGGGTGTCTTGGTGGCTCGGGTGAGCACCCACCCATCGTGCAAGGGTGCACGAAGATTGTATTGATTGTAAAATTGGCTAAGTATGGGACTTGGTCTTTCCAAGCATACTTGTGTATTGTAAACTGATATTCTTAATATATTGTTGGGCGGACTCATTGTTCAGGGAGTTGCCCCTCCCCTTTATACTGTGCAATTGTGTTGTCGTTTATAATTGTTGTTGATAATGAATAAAGTATGGGTGTTCATTGGTATAAAGGATAACTAATTATACTTGGTTGAGAATCAAAAACTAAGGAGTAAGTGGATAGGCGTAGTCCATGTGCACGAGTATTGTTAAAAAGAAAGTGTTCGGTGGTGCCACACCTCGCCGGCACAGTTGAAAGACTACCGTAGGCTTGGGAGCGTGACATTGAAGGTGGTGAACCATTTTTAGGGGCGCTCGCCATGTTTCTCTTTCACATCAACTGATTCCCGCTATTTGACGTCAATTGATAATAAATAGACAAGATGGTGGAATAGACCATTCATCTTTTGTTTGCGGATTTAGTTATATGGTCCTCCCTCCTCCACTTGGAATGTATTATCTGCACATATTAACATTACCAGCACTCACACTTTCCAATGAAACCCTTGTGTATGCTCAAGTACGGAGGTTGAAATTTTTCATAGGCATTGAGGTATGAGGAAACTTAAATATCTTAAGATTTTGAATTTATTTGTTTGGAGTTATTGTAATCGAAATTCAGTGATAACATTTATGAAAATTGTATTTTTAATAAATACGTATGAAAATTTTTGAGAGGAAAAAAAAATAATTGATGATAAAAATTCTCAAATATATAATATAATTAGAAATAGATATTTTTAGGTCCACTGTAATTATTTCAATTCTAAGCGCTCATTTATCAAGATTAAATTGTACTTTTTTTTTCTATTAAAATCCCTAAAATTTAAATTTGATAAAAACTAACTACTAAAACTATGTAACTTTTGATTTCTAACATTTTATTCATATTTTTAAAATATTTTTTTATTTTATTTTCACAATATATTTTGATTACTATTTATATTTTTAATAAAAATTTATAAACAATTTTCCTTTTTCTTGCCTATTCAAAATTCGAAAATTTGATAAAGATTAGTTAGGAAACTTATAAAACTATTTATCTTTTTCGAAATTTTATTTATAATTTTAAAACATGTTTTAAATTTTTTATTAATTAGAAATTCCAAACTATAACATCAATGGTACATGAAATCATTATAAACATATTTGATTTGATTTTTACAAAGTAGGTGAACTACTTATTTTTGGAAGCCATTGCAATGAGATGGTTTATATCCCTGTTTTTAGCACAAGAATTTTAAGAAATTATTTTTTCCATTTCACATAATATATATAATTATGGTATTGTTTTAGTATTTACCTGAATTTCATTGTTTGTAAATTTGTTGATTGATGTGCTGGTTAGTGGTTACTACGAAGTGTTTTGAAAAAAAAACAAATATAGATATATTTATATTAAAATTTATAATCAATTATTTTATGGATATATATTTATTTTATTTTTGTTTGTTTGTGATTTTACAGGCTTGACCTGTGGTTTGAGGATTTGCGATTCAGGGGCATCTAAGTCCTCAAAGTCACTCATGGATCACACTGGGCCACACCAACCCTTAGTTGACTTGATCTTTTAGCATGTCTCCTCCCCCTAGCACAAGGTACAACCGCCACCTCTTGTGAGGTTTGATCCTGGGTCACTTTGGTAACGAGGTCCATCCTCAACTGGTTGTGTTGGTGGGACTTGACATGTATGTATTTTAAATTTAAATTTATTATTTAATGCAAAAACTATTATAAATGTATTTTATTTTTACAAAGTGAGTGACTTACTTAGCTTTGGAAGCAATTACAATGATATGGTTTATATCCCTTCTTTTACACAAGGTTAACCAACATTTAAAATTTATATTAAATTGTTTTTTTAAGTCAGATAAACTTTAGAGAGTGCCAAATTCGATAGGAATTTTATGACCAGAAAACCCTTGGCTATGACGCTACAAGTGTGTGGTGTATATTTTGTAGTCACTGAAGAGTTGCACTTGGATTCATCCACACAGATCTCATTAACACCTACTACCACTAATCACAACTACAATAGAATTGGTGGTGCTGCATTAATAGGACCCACACCTCATAAATATCTAGTCATCCACTTTAACATGGGCCATGACTTCGAGCAACAAATCCAACTTTAAGTTAAACCATAACCCAACCCAACATCCTGGATTCATAGTTAGTACTATATATAGTGCTTTATTACATTAGTTCAATAAGTAATTATTAGGTATTCTTGTTTTACACTACTAGCTTGGGTACACTACAAGGATGGCCTTGGTCTTCGAGTATCAGCATGATGCAACTGCAAATGAAGATGGAGACAAAGATTTTGATGATGAGGAGGAAGGGCTTCATACATGTAGTTTAATGTTCTTTCTATCTCACACCACAGGTAGTGCAACATCCAATTGTTGCAGTTGTTGTATTCTATTTTTCATGTTTTGTTTTTCTTGTATAAATGGGTAATTCATAGAGAAATATAATAGATTTTAGGCAAATTTCTCTCGGTCTTTAATCTCGTGATACATATTTTACTCTTAATGTATCTATTCATTATATTTTATGATTTACCTCATAGAGCAATATAATAGATTTTAGGCAAATTTCTCTAGGTGTTTAATCTCCTCATACACATTTTACTCTTAATGTTACTATTCATTATATTTTATGATTTACCTCTTGCTTTATTGACCTTGACCTTCTTTTGCAAGAAGATGAGCATCTATTGATTTTTATGGGCTTGTGAGAGTTCTGAATTTTGGAAAGCCATAACAAAATATATTATTCAAAAGTTATATTAAATTCAACATTTGTGACTGTGATCGAATGCATAATACAAATAAAGACATTAGTTCTTGAAATGCATAAAGTTTGTTACAGGTCTTTTTTAAGGTACTTCAGTCCCATATTAATTGGCAAATATGGTTGGTAGTACGAACTATTTTCATGGTCATAACCCTATATATCAAACCCTCAGAGACTGAAATTCACTAAATGAAAGAGAGAGAGAGGAAGGACAAGAGAGAGGACTCTAGAGAGAGGAAGAGAGTGATGGAGGAAGAGATATGATCGTAGGAGAGAGAAAGAGAGAGAGAGATGGGGGAATAAAGAGGAAGGTAGGAGAGAAAGGGAGTGAGAGGAAGGATGAGAGAGAGGACTTGAGAGGTAGGAGGAGAAAGGTAGGGATAGAGAGATGGAGTTGGGGGGCAGAGAGGGAGGGAAGAAGAAAGACATAGAGAGTGATAAGTGGAGAGAGAGAGGGAATAAAAAGGGAGATATATAGAGAGAGTGTGTGTATGTTTGGGGGTGAGATAAAGAGACAAAGAAGGAGAGATAGAGAGGAGAGAGAGAGAGGCATATAGTAATAGAGTTGGAAGGTGAGGAGAGAGAGAGGTGGGAGAGAAAGGAAGAGAGAGTGGAGAGAGGTATGGAAAGAGAGATGGAGATGGAAAGGGAGAGAGATGGAGGTACGAAGAAACACAAAGAGAGAAAAGTGGGGAGAGAGAGAGAGAGGGACTGATAAGGAATATGGAGAGAGAGAGACAGGGAGTGATAAGGAATATGGAGAGAGAGGGAGAGAGGATAGCAGGAGGGAAGACAGATAGAAGAGGGGGAGAGGGAGAGAAGGGGTAGAGAGAGAGAGAGAGGGAGAGGAGGAGGGAGTGATAGATAGATATATTTGAGAAATAGAGTGTATGTTTTGGGGGTGATATAAAGAGACAAAGAGAGATAGAGATATAGATGGAAGGTGAAGAGAAAGAAGAGAGAGATGGAGACAAGGAAAGAGGGACAAAGAGATTGATAGATATGGAGTGAGAGAGTGTGTGTTTTTGAGGGGGTGAGATAAAGAGACAAAGAAGGAGAAATGGAGGGGGTTGAGAGGGAAGAAGATTTATTGCACTAGATGCATTGATTTCAGTGTAGATGGTGATTTCTAATCCTATTTGATTGCTTGCACTAGAGGCATTTATTTTAGTGTAGATGTTGATTTCTATTGATATTTGATTATTTGCACTAGATGCATTGATTTTAATGTAGATGATTTCTAATCCTATTTGATTGATTGCACTAAATGCATTGATTTCAGTGTAGATTGTGATTTCTAATCCTATTTGATTTCTTGCACTAGATGGATTAATTTCAATGTAGATATTTATTTCTAATTATATTTGATAGCTTGCACTAGATACATTGATTTCAATGTAGATGATTTCTAATCTTATTTGATTGCTTGCATTAAATGCATTGATTTCAATGTAGATGGTGATTTCTAATCGTATTTGATTCATTACACTAGATGCATTGATTTCACTGTAGATGGTTTCTAATCTTATTTGCATATTTATTTGAGTGTAGATGTTGATTCTTAATCCTATTTGATTACTTGCATTAGATGCATTGATTTCAGTGTAAATGTTGTGTTCTAATCCTATTTCATTTCTTGCATTAGATGCATTGATTTCAGTGTATATGTTGATTTCTGATTTGATGTAATTAGATGTATGATGGTTCATTAATTTCAAAGTGATTGAATTAATAGTGTGCATTGATTTCAATGCAAGCACAAAAAATATTGACAATGTACATTGATTTTTGTGTTATAGTAATTTAACCTATTAATATTGGAGAACAAGAGAGACAAGGTATAATGTTTACTACAACAACTCGAGTCAAATATAGCCAAATATTTAAATGGTTTACGATTTCAACTATCCTTTTCATATAATCAATATGACAAAACTAACAAGAGTGGAAATAAGAATAGTAGAAGAAAATAGTTTGAGATTGATCACAATGAAGACTATTTGTAATTGACTACATTTTTATTATTCACATTTTCTATTATTGAACACTATTACATTGTCACTTTGCATTCAAAATTTTTATTTCATCATTTTTCATCATTAAAGTTATTGACAATATTTATCATCTCAACAAATTGAGGTAAATAAAAAATTTTAAAATTAAAATGACCAGATTAATCTGAAACATATTTAATATATTTAAAGTCTCACATCTCTAATAACTTCCTCACTAAAAGCCTCCCCTTCAACCTATCAAAATTGAAGAACCTAGAAGTTCTCGGCGTCTATGATAACAAGTATTTAAAACCTCCACATCTCTAATAACTTCCTAATTGGAAGCCTCCCCTCCAACCTATCAAAATTGAATAACCTAGAAGTCCTTGATGTCTATGATAACAAGTTGTCAGGACCGTTGCCACTAGATTTGGCCTATCTCATGAAGATCAATCATCTTGACCTTGGAGGAAATCACTTTTCTGGCAGCATTCGTGAGTATGGGAAATTAAGAAATTTAGAATATCTTTCATTGTATGGAAATAGCTTGGGTGGAGGCATATAAAGAGAGATTGGCAATCTGGGGAACTTGAAAACACTACTTGAAAACACTTTATTTGGGGAATTTTGCAACTAATTAGGGAGAAAAATCATTAGATGGTGGGATTCCTCATAAGATAGGAAATTTAAGAAAGCTTGTACACTTGGCGATTACTTATTATGGTCTTGGTGGTGAGATTCCTTCTCAGATTGGTGGTCTTTAAAATATGAATACAATGAATTTGTACAGAAATGGCCTCACAGGTGCTATCCCTCGTCAACTAGGCCTCACAGGCGCTATTCCTGTATCTTTCTAATAACCGTCTTTCTAGTGAAACACCTGTGGAACTGTTGGGTTTTTGAGCTTATCTTGATTGTTGATTCGTCGAATATTTGGTAATCAGATAAATATGAGTGTGGTAAATAGGGGTGATTTTAGGGGCGAATGTTCGCCCTTTGGTGAAATTAAGGGGTTTTAAATTTTTAGTGGGCGAATATTTTGTATCATAATACAATTTTACAAATCACCTCAAATAGCCCACCTTATTTGAAGGGAGAGGGTAAAAAAGGTAAATTTAGCCCTTGAAATTAGGAGTTACAACCTTCCATTAGCCCATTTTCAAGAATAGGTTTTATTTAAGTGAATCCTATGGGCCAAAGGCCCAAATACCATAAAAGAGGTATGGTAAATTAATAAAAATATAAAGAAATGAGAGGTATGGTAAATAAATAAAGCATAATTAATAAAAATATAAATAAATGAGAGGTATGGTAAATAAATAAAGCATTTTTTATATTTACGCCATAAGTCTCCTTATATACACGCAAGGGTGTAAACAAATAAAAATATAAGTAAAGTGGAGGTATGGTAAATAAATAAAAATATAAATAAACTAGAGACATGGTAAATAAATAAAACCTCTTTTTATATTTAGTCCATAACCCTCGTTTCTATTTATGAAGGCTCAAGAAAGAGGTTTTATTTAAGTGAATCCTATGGGCCAAATACCATATTTGTAAAAGAGGTATGGTAAATTAATAAAAATATAAATAAACGAGATGTATGGTAAACAAATAAAACATTTTTTTATATTTACTCCATAAGTCACCTTGTATTTTATGGTGGTATGGTATTAATAAAAATCATATATATAAACGAGGGTTGTATAAATAAACATTTTTATTTTTATTTTTTATATTAATACCATGCAAAATAACATTATTAACCCTAACATTAGTATTAATATAAATAAAAATGGCACATGGTATTGACCCATGGTATTCACCAAAATGGCACATGATATTGACCCATGGTATTCACTTGGAATGTAGCCTATTCAAATGGGGAATTAAACCAGAATAGATCCATCTTTACTCTGGATCTACTAACCCCCGAGAGGTATCAAATATCGTGATATGCAAACTAGCATAGAGTGAAAAAATATTTGATCCGATCAAGAATAAAAATGGATGTTGTAATTTAATGTATGTTAAACATTTTAGCTTGGTTAAAATAAAAATCAACTATTATTTTTATTAATTTTTATAAATTACTAATAGTAATTTTTAAGCTCCATGTTTATGATAACCCATGGCATTGACCCATGGTATTCATGTGAGCATAGACTATTTAAAGGGGAAATTCTATCTTAGATCCATCTTAATTCTAGGTCTACCAAGTGCTCAAAGAGATAAATAGATTTCATCCCGCTAAGAGTGGTAGATGTGGAGTTAAGATGGATATAGGTTGGTTTTTATGATAATGAAGATATTAAATAGACTTAGGAAATTATATTGTAAAAACATCTTAAGGTGAATAGTTAAAGCATAGACATTGGACAAGTATATTTGCATACTTTTGTTTTAAATTGAAACAAATCCAGGGCTAAAAGGAACGGATTGATTGCACTAGTCATCCTTCTATAACTTTCCAACATATGCTGGAGTAAACAGATTGTAATTTGCGTAATTTTTCTAACTGCAAACAGGAACATACTTTTGAAACAAATCCAGGGCTAAAAGGAATGGATTGATTGCACGAGTCATCCTTCTATAACTTTCCAACATATGAGTAAACAAATTGTAATTTGGGTAATTTTTCTAATTGCAAACGGGAACATACTTGTGTATTTGCAGGGTGGTTATGACGTCCCTAGAAGTGGAGTAAACAGATTGTAATTTGGGTAATTTTTCTAATTGCAAACAGGAACATACTTGTGTATTGTCAGGGTGGTTATGAGGTCCCTAGAAGTGATGAATTTGAATTTTTCTTGGTTTTATATATAGTATTAGGTTTTTTCTCATGCTTTCTGTGAATGGCACGGGTGAATTTTATCTTACATCCACTAGATTATCGATATGTAATTTCGGTAATTTTGATTTCAAAAGATATTTTAAAGAAATGCAATGATTTCATTTGTGTATTCAATAAACACAAGATTTTATAATTGAGTAAATATTCGTCATGCCTGGTGAGAGATTTGCCAAAAAATTATATATACATATCATATTATTGATAAAATCGCCTTCCATTTTTCCTATATACCATGGAGATTCGCCCATTTATTATACATGTAAATTTAGGGGGAGTTCTTAAAATTTTCCCTGCTGGTCAAATAATTGACCCCGATCATATCTGTCTTAATATTCAACGAATCAACAATAGAAATAAAGATGTCATGTGATAGGCTCCTCAAATGCTCATGACTTCTTGGTGCACACCATTGTTATGTCTGGGGCAGAGTCAAATCGTCTTTCATCGATTACTGTCTCATAGAGAAACCTCGAGGATGCCCCGTTGATTTGAGATCTCCTTCTCTATTCCTTTGAATGGTGGATCTTGTTAAGCTCATATTCCTTTGAATGGTGGATCTTGCTAAGCTCATATTCCTTTGAATGGTGGGTTTTCCTCAATTGTCAGCTTCTCAAAATATGAGAGCCTAAAGATAATTTCCGAGGTCCACAGTTAGTCCAAGAGCTGAGGACAAACCACCTTAACACCCTATCCCCAGTTACATAGGTTTACTTCTTAAAAAATTATTTAGGTTCATTTTGTCCAATCTGTTTAGGTTAGCATAGACAATGCTACATCAAATGCCACAAATCCATGTCATTCAAGTTTTGAGCTAGTCATACGTAGTTTTTAGCGAAGAAGCATGAGAGGGTGAACATTTCACACTATAGTATAGAACACCGACCAAAAAATTGGAAAGAAAGTCTAAATTAATCGTTATTATCTTAATATTAGAACAAATATTTCTTTTCATCTGAAAATATAAAAGATGCTATGAGAAATTTATGCAAAAATTCTAAGGATTAAAAAGCAAAATCTAGTTTTAAGGACTAAATGTTTATTTTGGTTCATTTTGTCCGATCTGTTCACCTTGCATAGACAATGCTAAATCAATTCACACACATTTCAAATCCGTGTAGTTCAAGTTTTGAGGTAGTCATGCATAGCTTTTTGTTGAGAAGCGTGGCCAGTGTTAACTTTTAACACTTAAAAACACCGGTAAAAAAAGGGAAGAAACTTTACATTAATTGTTGTTTATTTCATATGTGAAAAAAATATTTTGTATATTTCAAAGTACTCATATATTTTGTTAACATAATTTAAACAATTCTAAATCTAAAATCAAGTGATGAAAATTAATTTTAATATTAAATTTTGACAATAAGAGAGATCAAAGGTTTTAACTTCGGAAACAGAATATAACATCATTAGTCTTTGTTCTTTTTTTGTAAGGATAAAGAAAATTAAAATTATAGAATTAAGGTAAATTTTCAAAGATTCTTAACTATCACTGATATAACTAAGGTAAATTTTTAAAGATTCTTAACTACCCGCCCCAATATTAGTATTAGTAGCAAGTAATATTTTAAGTTTTAACATTTTTGGTTTGAAGTATTAACCAATAATGTTTTATTAACAATAGGAAAAAGTTATGGTTAGAAATTGAAAGTATTCGGAATATACTTTTATATGTTCATGCTATATGTATTCTTAAAAGGGAATTGGACCATTTTTATGTAATTTGAAACACAAATGTAGACAACATAACAAAATCATTGATTCATAATAGATAATTATATAAATTTTCATTTATCTTCATACTTATTGGAGGAATTGGCTTGTAAGGTCCATTTTAGGTATAAAATTTGTATTGGTGATTTCGGGTTCAGAAACTTTCAATGTCTGTTTTAGGCATCAAATAACACTTTCTAGGGTCAAAACTCTGGAAGCTCATCTTCCAAACAATTGATGATGTTATTATACACATTGAAAATCTTCCAATGGTGTGGAAATCACCTCAATAGGAGTTTGTATGCAAAAGTTATTCATCTTGCAAGTTAACCTACCCTATTGACCACCATGGTACCAAGCGAATGTCATGTTAGCCCCTACTACTCACATATGTTGGTCTAGTTAGAAAATTCCAAAGGATCAAGAACCCTAACATTAACTGAGCATTAGTGCATGGAAAAAACATAACCCTAAGCTTAGGTGATTCTCAAGTTACACTAAGCAGTAGGTTGCTTGGAAAGGAACATGTTCCATTCCTTTGGTATGTATTGTTTCATAGTTGAGTATAGCATCCAAGAGTGGAATATTGAAGCATAACAAGATAGGTAGAAGATTCTATAGCATCCATTTGAGACATAGTGTCCATGGAAACTCCATTATCAATGTCTCCTTCTTTATACTTACATTTCATAACTAAGAAAAATGGAGCAAAACATTAGCCTCACCTTCGAGCTATCTGTTTCCCTATTCAATTTTCTAAGTGACATATTGTTCTCATTTATGTAGATGGTGTGTTCAATTGCTCGCTTTTTAATTTAGTTTTAATTATTCCTATAATTTTGAGTACTATGGTAATAATATTAAATATGAGATCTAAGGTAATAGAATGCATAATAAAAGGTTTTAGAATATTGTAAGATTTGTTGAGATAAAGTATTCCAATGGAATATCCATGGTAGTTTACAAATTGTATTGGTATCGAAGATTTTTTTTTATTTTTTTTTTGTGGAAAGTTGCAAGATCTAGGAATTTGCTTAAGAAGGAAGTCTTAAAACCCTAGTCATGGAAGATAAGTCCACTCATACCCTTGAGATGTGGTAGAAGAGATATTTTTGAAGCTAGAAGAATAATCATTGATATCTCTAACAACACAACCTTCCTCATGGTGGCTCTAGAGAACAAGGTTAGATATTTTGTGGAGGATGGTAGCTCTAACTTTGAAGTTGTATTAAGTAAGATATTGAGAGATAATGAGGACCCAAAAAATGAGTTGAAAAAGAGGCAAAGAAAGGAAAACCAAGTTCTAGTGTCATCACTTCTTTGCAATATTTATTTAAAATGCAAGAAAAAGTAGACAAAAAACATACAAAGGTGAGATTGTTGTTGTTAAGTTGAATCATTAATTTCAATCGACAAAAGTTTATTTCATTATCTAAACATAGGCAAAGAGCAATTTTTTTTTCTTGATTGAAATTAGAGGGACATCCACTAACCTAGTGTGAAAGCCACATAGAGACATTTATACTAGAGCGTGATTATCCAATACCTAAGTGGGAGGAATTTAAAATTCCCATCAAGTACCCATTCTTACTTGTTTGTTATGTAGAAGAATTGTTGATCCACTGGAATCTCTTTACATAGAGGTAATGGCAAAGTGTGCATAAGTACACCATTGAGTTCAAAAAATTGGTGATTATGTTGTGTATATCTCCCAAAAACCTAGGCATACTCGTTGAATATATATGGGATTTACATAGTCATTATAGAAGCAAGTGATGCTCTTTCAACATAATATAGTTGATTATTCCTATGTGCAACAATAGTACCATAATAATATAGGTAGTAAGCAAGGACAACCAAGTGGTTGCAAGCATAAAGACCACCAATATCCTTCCAATAAGGGGAAGAAGAAGTGGAAAGGTAAAGACAAGAACATAATAACCATTGCACATAAGTGAAAGGATCCAAATAACCACTATAACAATTGTAATAACAACGGTCAAAACCAAGATAAGCGTTAGAATTTATACCCAGAGCTTCAATTACAATTATAATAATTAAGGGATCTAGATTAGTATCAAAACATCATTCGCGCCATTAACCATTTTATTATCCACACAACTATATTACAACCAAGACATGCATTCATCAAAGAATAACCAGAGACATCATTTACATAAGGGAAACACTAAATTTTTAAAGGGGATTATGCATTCATTGGAGTGAACAACAAAAGATTTCCGGTAACTCATTTTATATTAATATTTCTAGTGATTACATCACAAATCGACAGACTTGAGAATCCATTCAAATCAGAGGCTACCCTAGATCTAATAATACATGGATTAAACTTCTACACAGATGCAGAGTCTTGTGAGAAACTACTGGCAACAATGAAAAACAACATAGTTCAAACGTTCTATAGATGGGGAAAGGTTGTTGATTTGCCCCTTTGTATATTATTTTATAGACTTGCTCGCTTGATCTGGTCTTCATAGAGGTTGCTTGATCCCACCTTTTATTTGGTTCTGTTTGACAAAATACTAGTGTTGTTTCCCTTTTTCCTATTGATCCTTTCAAAACTAACCCTTTCCTATTTTTGTGAGTGCACTTTCCTATTTTCCATATTAATAGGTCCCAATCTTTAATTATCTTCCACATTCGATTTTTCGGTTATCTACTTCTGATGGCTTTGTCCATCTTTCCTTCACAAGTGTTGTTTGCAATATTGTTTTCCAAAAAACGAAGGACCTAGCAGGCCCCAACAATAATCTATTGACTCGCCCTCGAGTGAATGCATCATTGGTGCATATGGCTCTTGATTTGTTTCTACTTCATTGTTTGCAGTTGTTTCTCCTTCAAATGGAGGACCCAACTCTGACATTGTCTCTAGCACATTATCCTTAAAACTAGTATAAGCGGAAACAATATCATTGCATTTGTTCACAGAATATTTCAAAGTAATAGTGACCCAGGGTTCAACTTGAGTTTCCAACAAAGGAGGCTATTGTAGTCTATCTTTTCATCAGGATTTTCACTCCCTTTCAACAAAGGAGCATCTTGCTTGAGGTGAGCCATAACCATTAGAATCATTAAGGGATCTAGATTAGTATCAAAACAACATTTGCACCATTAACCATTTTATTATCCACACAACTATATTACAATTGAGACATGCATTCATCAAATAATAACCAAAGACATCATTCATATAAGGGAAACAAGAAATTTTAAAAGGGGGCTATCCATTCATTGGAGTGAACAACACAAGATTTCCCGGAACTCCTTTTATATTAATATTTCCAGTCATTACATCACATATCAACATACTTATGGATCCATTCAAAATTAGAGTCTACCCTAGATCTAACAATACATGGATTAGAATTCTATGCAGATGCAAATTCTTGTGAGCAACTATCGGCAGCAATGAAAAACCACAAAGTTTAGACATTATGTATATGGGAAAAGATTCTTGACTTGTCCCTCTATATCTTCTTTTATAGAATTGCTTGCTTGATCTGGTCTTTGTGGAGGTTTCTTGATCCCACCTTTGATTTGGTCCTATTTTTCAAAATATTGGTGCCATTTCCCTTTTTCTTGTTGATCCTTTCAAAATTAACCCCTCTTTCTTGTTTTCATGAGCATGCTTCCCTGATTTTTGGTTGCATAGGTCCTAATATTTAATTCTCTACCGCACTTAAGTTATTGATGACCTACTTCTAATGTCTTTTTCCATCTATCCTTTGGAACTGTTGTTTTCCATATTTTTTAAAAAATCGAAGGACCCGACAAGCCCCGACCACAATCTATTGACTTTCCCTCAAGTCAATGCAGCGTTGGTGCATCTATCTCTTGATTTGTTTGTTCTTCACTGTTTGTAGTTGTTTCTCATTCAAACGAAGGACCCAACTCTAACACTGTATTCAGCACATTTCATCCGGATTTAAACAAGAATGCAACAAATTATAGAGATAACCATAAACACAGAGATGCAGCGGAAATAATACTTCATTTCGTTAATATAAAATACTGAAATATGCTTACAAATAGAGTTGGAAATAAACCATCTAGGGTGATGGTAGCTTATCTCTAAGAAGATATGTGCAGCTACATGCCTCTGAATTGTGTTACAATGAGGCTCAAAGGCCTATTTATTGTTGAGAAACAATGGAAAACCCTTAACATTTCAAAACCTAACCCTAGAAGATGAAACTCCAAACTCTGGGCCCTGTTTGAGTAAATTAGTACATCAACTTCTCGGGGTCATAACTTTGGCATACGATCTTCGTTTGACGTGCACAATATCTCGTTAGAAAGATCTATCCGAGAACTATAAGTTTCAGAAGAACAACATTGGTCGATGGACACATGTTGCTTCCAATTTTCCAAAAAAATGTCGTTTAGGGCCTGAAAACGGCTCCCAAAGTTTAGGACCCAAAAAAATGCTAAAAATAGTAAATTGGGCTACAACTAAGGAAACTGAAAAGCTAAAAGAAACAATGTTGGGGGTCCAAGTGGATTTGGCAGGTGGCCACTATTATCCACCTGGATAATTCCTCCCCCCTTAGGAAGCAATGGTCCCCATTGTGTTGAGTTCCTCCACAAGATGAGGAAACTTCTGTTGAACTTGGTCCTTGGTGAGCCACTTGCCTTGGTGAAGGAGTTGACCTGCTTTGACAACGCGATACAATTGGATATTCTGCTGGCGAGTGTGCTTAATCTGTGTGACCATGATCTGATCAGTTGTAGCTTGTTCCATGCAATCTGGATTTAACTCTGTGGGTGTGAGCTATTCTGCAATGTCAGATGTGTCTTGTAATGGTGGAAAGTATGGCAGAAGGCAGTCCACATTGAACACTAGGTGCAGGCCAAGGAATGGGGGAATGTTGAACTCAAATGCATTGTCTCCCATAGCCTTGGTAATGGTGTACGGACCATATCGGAGTGGTCTGAGTTTCCGAGAGGCTCCGGTAAGGCGTTCCTTTTGCAAATGTAACCAGACTTTGTCACCCACTTGAAACTTGTATGGTGCCCGATGTTGATCATGTCGTTGCTTGTACTTGACATTTTATTTCTCCATAATGTCATGGACTTGCTGACGAATATGTTGGAATGTGCTCAATGAAGCTATTTACCTTATCTGTTTCAGATTGGACATGAGCCAATCTGCGTGGGTAGATATAAATGGCATGGCCACATCAATGGGACATAGTGGCTGGAATCCCAAGACCACTTGAAAAGGGTTGTGGCCAGTCGAGCTGTGGAGAGCCCGGTTGTAACTGCGCTGAACATAGGGGAGGCTCTCATCCCATGTGCATGGATGCTTTGAGTTGTACATGCACAGAATGTGTACGATCATCCTACTGACAACCTATGTATGGCCATCAGTTTGAGGATGGAAGGTTGTGGACTTAATGCGTTTGGTGTCAAGTATCGATGCAAAATGTACCAAAAAATTGGCACAAAAAATTTGGAGTTGTTTACTGAGGCGGAAGAATTCCCTGGATGGCCAAAAGTGGTCAGAATCCGGTCAAAAAAATTTCAAAAAATCTTGTAGAGGTAGTGTTTGAATAGCGTTTTTGATGGTAGAAATAGATTCAGCACCATCAAAAACATTTAGGACACCTAAAATTTTAGCTAGGCCATACACTACTTGCAGAAATAAGGGTTTGAACAACAATAATTCCACGCGGTCTAACAACCATGGCCACCTCACAACATTGACTCTTGATAACAATAATAAAATTGTTTTCCATTTCGAAACTTCACAACATCGCAGCTATCGCCACTCGCGAGCTCCAGTGGCATCGATGCTAGTGTAGCCCAGAAACCGAAATGACGGCATCCCGAGATGTGGATTTCAAAATAATTTCGTTGACATGAATTAACGGCTTACCCATCAATCATTTACATTAACTCTTTCTCTACCAAAAATTAGGTGAAAGTTTTTTGAATAATAAAATTGTTAGGAATTGAATAATAAAGTTGTTGAGTATTAGCCAACTGTACTTTATAGCTAGGCATACACTACTCGCAGAAATAGGGGTTTGAAGGACGATAATTCCACACGGTCTAACAACATTGGCCACCTCCACTAGTCATACCTACATAGACTGAAATGACCACATTCCAAAATGAATTTCGACGCCGACCATTGAATCTGTATTATTTCTACAGAATAAAAATTCCAATTCAAAACTTCACATCATCGCAACTACCTACCTACGTTATTTGCAGGACAAGAATTCCACGCGCTCTAAGAGCTCCACCACCATCGTTGCCACCCAGATCAACAAAACCGAAATGACCGCATGTGGAGATGCGAACTAATTTCCTGGAAATGAGTTGAGAAATGACCGCATCCAGAGATACAGATTTCAAAAGCAATTTCCTAGAAATGAATTTTGGAAATGACAACGAGTCTGCATTTTCTAATTAATTTCCTGGCAACAAAGCTTTAGCTCGTGAGAATGAATTATATTTCTTTCTCTGCATATAAATACTGAGATAGTTTAGAATATTATTTTATTTTGGGAGAGGTTTACATTTTAATATATTTGAGCATTCTCAAGGCAAGGCAAGGCACAATATTAGGGTTAAGTGGATATATATGGTTTTATTTGGGGTTAAGTTGATATAATATGGTTTTAGTTGTATACAATAATATGAAATTTTTTAAATATCTGAATAATATAGTCATTTAATTTTTAATTTTTAATTTTTAATTTTCCTGAGCAGCTTAATTTATTGAGAAAATAGAGTGTTAATAAGTTGAATGATGAAAAATGATGTTGTGCAAGTATTTTAAGTTTTGGAGTTTTTGGATAGAATTAAGCTAAATCAATTTTGGTAATTTTGTGATTTTTTGTTATTTAAAATGTGTTTTCTAATACATAAATGAACACAGCACCGTGAAAACCCCTAGGGCAATCAGATTGTGCAGAGTCTACTGCTCAAACTTGCGATTTCAAGAAATTTATGAGCAGAAAATAATATAGAACAATTAGACTATGACATGAAAAATTATGAAATAAAACTTTTGAATGCAAAGTGAAAATGTAACACTGCTAAATGATGGAAAATGTGAAAGAGGGTGTAACTAGAGAAAATATTGTCTTGAGAAACCCATACATGACTAAAATTCAAGCATATCAAACCACATTCCTCCAACCAATACATTGGAAAGTTAATGTGCTCTATCTCTTCCTTTATCATTTCGGTTCTTATGATTTTTTCTTGTTTTCTTGCATAAAGGAGTTAACGACTAACCATGATTTGAGATAAGTTGCAGGACAAACAAAAATCACAGAGAGAAGGTATGCAAGGACAATATTGAAAACTAAAGGAAGAAAAAATTTTACAACAAGTTTTACCAAATTTTTAGAATGTGCAGATGTTGCTACACACCTCTAAATTTTAACGATTGGCAAAGGAGTTATGGACAATCTTGCATGAAGCTTTGCAAGATAGGTTTAGAAATCACCAAGTGGTTGGGACAGTAGAATGTTATCCCCTCCACCTAGTTTCAAATCCCATGGGGGGGCATCTTTGGCTCATCGTGATAAGGATCAAGGAATACTCTTCCCCACCCTCGTGGCGTCTTGGATCTTGCTAAGTCATAAATTTCATATCTTGAAGATGGACTCGACGGGTAGTTTTGACACATCGATTGAAACTCTCAAATTTGTGGAAGTTCCTCCACTGATCAACAATCATGTCTTGAGGATGGACCCGCTAGATGGTCTGAAACGTCGACTGAAACTCTCAGATCTATGGATCTTCCTCCATTGATCAACAATCCAACCACAAAAACCTAAAAACTATAAGTCATAAATTCATAGTATATTTTTCTTACAGGTTGTTGGATATACTCTTGGTGCTATAGTGGTAACTATTGGTCGATAGATTTGACCATTTTTACCTGCCTTTATCCATTTCACCGTACCCATTCCATAATTTTGTGAGGTTAATTTATGTCTCAAAACAACGAGGGTATATTAATTTGGCATGTCTTTTTGAAATATTGATTAATGAAACATAGTCCAAGGGAAACATTGCCTATGCGACTTGTTGAATAAATTTATTTTGAAAAATTGAGATAATGATCACCAACAAGCTACAAATTGGCAAAGGTTGTTAATGAGTTGATAGTGTTATCCCCAAAAAGGGGCTGCAACAATGTTCAACCAACGACGAGCTGATAAATTAACACAATTGCTATCTTTTTCATTATGTTTTTATTTTAATGATTACTTTATATTTTCGAGCAGACAGAGTTGCCATAATTTCTGAGTTTTTTAATACTATTTTTGTAATGATACAATGTATAAGTAATGGTTATCGGGGCAGAAATTCGAACACTAGACCCGAGAGGTATAACAACAAACTTTATTGTATTTCTTTCTTGATTAATGCAATTTTGATTTCCTGAACTTCGTGTAATCTCTGATCTCGCCACAACCCTGATCAGAGAGTCAGGCCCACTCTCCTGATCAGGTGTTGTTGGATTAGTTGTGTTCATAGATTTATATTGGTTGTATTTGCCTTTCTATTGTTGTTAATGCTTTATCGATTTCGTGTTGCTGTGAATTAAGATTGTTGTTACTCTAATTTGTTGTTACTGTCATTAGCTTGTTATTACTCAATTTTCATGCTGGTCTGAATGCTCAATGTTGGGTAAGGAACTTGTGGCATGCATAGACTTTGCACAATAGCCTTGAAACAATTAGCAAGCCTCGGGTTGACAATAAATGTGGGGAAGGTTGAAATCTATAATTCATATTTGAACACCAACATTTTTGTGTCGTTTCCAAGGAGGCTACCTACGGCACAAAAGTACAACCAATATTGACCATAGGAACACTCTCTCATCCTGATTAGGTAAATCTTACCTCTTTCAAGACCTGAGCTTTAGATTTTACAATTGGTTTTTTTTTCTTTTGTTTTCCCTTAGGAACTTTCTCTCGTCATGATTAGGTATTTTTTACCTCTTTCAAGGCCTGAGCTTTAGATTTTGCAATTGGTTTATTTTTCTTTTGTTTTCTTGATTTTAGGAGCACTCTCTCACCCTCGTTAGGCGAAATATGTTCTAAAACTATTCCAAGGCCTGATATTAAACTGTTGGATTGTTTATTTTCTTGTCAATTATAGGGTCCATCCTCTCCTCCTAGTCGGGCAAGTTTTTTCACCATGTTCTAGGACCTGAGCCTTAGATTTGTTTGGATGTTTTTCCTTCACTTTCAAATTGTATGAATAGAGAAACGAACAAAAGGGGCAGAGGAAGACCCCCAAAAAGAGCAAGAAAAGATCTCAGCATATTTACCTATATTCAAGAGATCATTTCAAGAGTTGAGTCAGGAGCATCATCACGAGCTGATGTTAGGGTTAGATCTCATACGAGATCTGGAGGACAGTTAGTTTCACAACCAGAACCTCCCCCAATAACAGAATAGGAACTCAGGGAAGAAGAAATAGGAAGTAGAGGATCCGAGGAATTGAGCATTACAAGTTCAAAATAAGAGGAAGGAGACTCAAGGGAATTAACTCTACCATTCGATTGAGGAAGTGTTTTCAGACAAAATCAACCAAGCATTATAGAACAATGAGAAACTGTTGACATCCCAAGTGAATATTGGAAGATATTCATGGCCCATACAACTTCTATGATCAAGTTTATAATTGGAGATATTAGAGGTGATGCACCTATGAAACCTATTCCTTTAACAACATTACCTAATTCCAATGGTCTCTCTTCTAAAGATTGGAACACATTCCTCTTAGAATTTGATGGTGTCTAACGAGGATATGATTATATTTTTGTTGCTCAAAAATTCAAGATATTCCCTGCTACTCTAAAAGGAACAACTCTGAGATGGTTTATGGGTTTAGGGGGGAAACCTATTACAACATGGGATGACAAGGATAAAATTTTCCTTGAAAAATATCTGGACTACTACAAGTCTCAAGACATTAAGGAGGAAATATTTAAGATTATGCAGAAAGAGGATGAGAACATGGAGGAATTTGTGGAATGCTTTAAATACAACCTGCAAATATCAAACCATAGTGACTTGGATAAGGATATTTTAAAGATAGTATTTCTCCGAGAACTAAGGGAAGAAACCCTAGAACTCCCGAATGTTGTAGGAAAATGAGATATCTCAAAGGAAGAATTTTACACCATATGTGAGTTGTGTATCAAATATTCACATGGAGCTGCAAGGCATAAGCAAGGAATACGAGTTCTCAAGACATCTAGTAATGGGGTTACAAAAGTAGAAATTGGGAACTTGTTGGATATTTTGAGCACTAATATTGTAAGCACATTGTCCTCACAACTGGATGTTTTGCAAGAAGAAAAAAGGTGGAATCCAAGAAGGCGATGGCCATTTTATGCCCTCAATGTAGGAAGAAGCACGCATTGAAGGAATACCCACTCAACACCATTGAAACTTGTGCAATATGTGAGCAGAGCCATTCTATCAGCATGTGTCCATCTCTTCCTAGGCTGAAAGTAGTATTTCAAGAAGAAAATGAAGAAGTAGGTCAAGTTTAATTTATGGTATCAAAGAAGCCATGGCAACTACAACCACAAAATATGAATCAAGGCATGTCTCAAGATCCTTCTCAATATTTTAATAGTTTGAATTTTGGGTCTCAGCCTGTACCATTCCCACCTTCGTGACCGCAATACTATCAGTATATGATGCCCTGACAGACATAGTCCCCCCAGCCTGGTACAACCCCTTCATGGTCCCAGAGCTTGCGTGGACCTCCTCTTCCTACAAATCAATTTTCCCAGC
Organism: Pinus taeda; assembly: GCA_000404065.3. Taxonomy (NCBI): domain Eukaryota; kingdom Viridiplantae; phylum Streptophyta; class Pinopsida; order Pinales; family Pinaceae; genus Pinus; species Pinus taeda. The sequence goes on along the minus strand of APFE030113614.1, from coordinate 9,587 downwards.
CTATGCCACCACAATTACAACTTCCATCTAATGACTCCACTAGTAATACTCCTCTTCGTCCACAACTACCTGTTCAATCCAACCTGGACCTGAATAATAGGGGAATCCAATAGCTTGAGACACTCAACCTTCCTGCATATAGTATTTCTACTGCGGAATGCAAAGAATTGAATCTTTAATTCGAACAGGTGGTAAATACTAAGACTTCACCGATAATTGTTGAACACAGTCTCTGAATCAAAACCTAGAAACCCCTCTAGAAATACTGGGGGTGATTCAATATAGATTACCATGGAACAAAATTCCCCCACTCAAATAATTGTTACTCTAGGATGTGAAACTCGCCCACCTTATCCTAAGAAGCTATCCGTAATCAAACAAATTCCTCTGCCTGAATTTTACTTTTCGGGGGAATTACTGAACTTATTTGTCAAAATCCAATTAGTTCAAGCTATGAAGGATGTGTTGATCTATGCTACAATGATTAGGGAATTTTTTTCTAAAAAGACTAGAAGAAAAATGAAAGACCCACCCACTATTCATGTCATGGGAAAATTATCAGACATAATGTTGGGAAAAACTACACCCGTCAAATATGGTGATCGAGGAAACTTGATTCCTACAATTAAAATTAATGGAGTTGATATCCCAAATGTACTGGTATACTTGGGAGTTGCAATTTATGTTATAACATCAACAAATTTACTTAGACTAGGACTACTTGACCTTAAATCAACCCCTACAATCCTAGAACTTGCAGACTGATCCATTGTAATACCAGTAGGGAATTTGGAAGACGTGACCATTTCTATAGATTCTTGGCAATACCCTATCGATATTTTGGTGCTACACACTCAATCTCCAGTGGGGTCCATCCTTTGATTCTAGGTAGACCTTGGCTCGCTACCACAGATGCTTACATTGGGTGTCGATCGGTAAGTATGGTAATATCCAAAGGAGAAATCACAAAGAACCTTGTTCTTTACCCACCTACAAAACCAAGCCCATCGTCAAACCAATATTTATTTTAGCACAAAATTCTCCACCCATGGATGGGCCTAAACCTGGAAATGAAGATGTTAGACTAATTCTTATCATTGGTGAAGCTCTTTATTTTAAGGATGAAATAAAAGATGATGTTATTAGCACATTTATTAGTAGTCCGAATTCTGTTTATGGTTTGACTCAGAAAATCTTAGAGTCTGTTATGAGTTGCACTACTCAAGAAACTCCTTAAAGAAAAATAGAAATTAAAAATGTTCCAGTCACCATTTGTGTGGACTGATGCATGTGAAGCTACTTTTTTCAGAAATCAAGAAACTAGTTTGTAAATCTCCAATATTATGTTACCCTGACTGGAAACTCCCATTTCATATCTCCATGGATGCTTCTCATATAAAAGTAGGGGCGTTTTTTGGACAACAGGAGGACAAGAATCCGTATTTTATTTACTATGTCAGCAAGAATTTAACTCATGTTGAACTCCATTATATGTTAACTGAAAAAAGGAATTGTTGGCAATCATTTATGTTGTTAATCAATTTCACCATTATATTACAAGGTACCCCACTTTCGTGCGCACAAACCATTCAACCATCAGGTATTTGATGAACAAACCTATAACTCTTGGTCGAATTACAAGATGGTTGTTATTGATACAATATTTTGATATTACTATTGTAGATAAAATATGAAAATATAATTTGGTAGCAGATTTCCTGTCTTGGTTGAATATTAATGATGTAGATACACCTATAGAGGATATATTTCCTCACAATCATATTTTTTCAATCTCTACTCACACCCCTTGGTATGCATATATTGCTAACTATCTTGCTACAGGTAAGGTACCTCATCATTTGCCATACAAGGAACAACGAAGAATCATCCAACAAAGTGTCCAGTATACATGGATAGAGGGATATCTCTTATACATCGGATCAAATCAGCAAATCCAACGCTGTGTAAGGGAGGATGAGATTCATGATATTCTAAAATTCACCCATGACGTTTCTTGTGGAGGTCATTTTGCACAGAAACGAAGTGGTCATAAAGTGTTGTAGAAGGGAAACTATTGGCCCTCTATTTTCCGTGATTAGAAGATGTCTGGGGATGTGACAGTTGCCAACAGATGGGTCAGCCTGGTCGATCAGATGAAATTCTACTATAGCCTCAATTAGTTCTTGAACCCTTTGAAAAGTAGGCTATCAATTTAATCAGGCCATTTAATCCTCCTCATTAGAAGTCCATATTCTCATTTGCAAAAATTTCGTGAAAAAATGGGTGGAAGCCAAAGTTGTCGCAAAGGCCACTGAACAAGTTGTCACATACTTTTAATTTAAAGAAATTCTAGCCCAATATGGGGCTCCTAGAGAAATAGTTTCATATGGAGGGGCACAATTTACATCACATTTAATAGCAACACTTATGGAAAAATGTGGAATCAAAGATAGGGTGACATCTCCATGTCATCCACAAGTGAACGGTCAAGTTGAGAGCACAAATAAGGTACTAGAAAACATTCTCACAAAGACCATAGCTAACCATCACCGAAATTGGGCTGAAAAACTTCCTAAAGCACTTTGGGTGTATAGAGCTACATAGCGGAATACAATAGGGTTTTCACCATATGATCTTGTGTATGGAAAATCCCCTTTCTTTCTAGTGGAATTCAAAATTAAGATGCTTAGGATAGATCTTGAAGTAGGTCTGGATCTTAGTGTAGCCCATAAACATCAACTGGAGAAACTCAAAGAATTAGATGAAATTCATCTGATAGTACAAAATACTATTGCATTCCAACAACAACAAACCAAGTGGCACGACAAATTCATCAAGAAAAAGGTGTTTCAAAAAGGTGATTGGGTGCTACTCTATAACTCCCGATTCAAGGACTTCATGTAAAATCCCTGCTCTACATGGATGGGACCATATGAGGTTGTCACAGTATTTGACAATGGGATTGTTAAACTTACAACAATAGATGAGGCACATACTCCTTTATTTGTAAACAAACATCATCTCAATTTATATCAACGCCCGACCTCTAGGGACTCCTTGATTAAGAATATTTTTTATAATTTTGGTTTTGAAATCATTTGTGCAGAAAATACTTCCTCTACACCTCA
>APFE030113608.1:0-24558 GCA_000404065.3 Pinus taeda | reverse complement strand
CAGTACTCAGCCAAGAGGACAAGACAGTGGCCTATTTCAACAAGAAGTTGAATGAGAGTAGGAAAAAGTATACGTCTTACGACAAGGAATTTTATGCAGTGGTCAAAGCACTGAAACATTGGAGACATTACTTGATGGCGAATGAATTTGTTTTGTTTTCAGACAATTCTGCATTGCAGTATGTTATGCAACAACACAAGTTGAACCATAAACATGCAAAGTGGGTGGAGTACCTCCAGAGTTTTACATTTGTATTGAAACACATCAGCAATCAAGCCAATAAAGTGGCAGATGCGTTAAGCAGGAGAAATTTGATTTTGAAAGCAGAGTGCAGGTGTTAGGATTTGAGCATCTTAAGGATCTGTATGAAACAGATGCAGACTTTAAGGAAGCGTACGAAGCTTGCCAAAATCCGTTGTTGAGAGACAACAGTTCATGGCTAGACTATAACATACAGGAAGGATTGTTATTCAGGGGGGGGCAGTTGTGTATTCCGGAATGTTCGATGATGGAAAACTTAATCCAGGAAAAACATAGTGGGGGTTTAGCCAGAAATTTTGGCATTGATAAGACTTTGGATCAAGTGAGCCACTTCTATTATTAGTAGAAAATGCGTAGATACGTACAAAGATTTGTGGCTAGGTGTAAGATGTGTTAGCTTACGAAGGGACACGATCAAAATACAGGGTTGTATACACCCCTACCTATTCCAAACAGACCATGGGACTCAGTTAGTTTAGACTTTGTCTTAGGTTTGCCAAGAACACAGAAGGGGTTTGATTCAATCATGGTGGTGGTGGATCGCTTCACTAAGATGGCGCATTTCATTCCCTGTAGGAAGACCACCGATGCCATACATGTAGCACACTTGTTCTTCACAGATATTGTTAGATTACATGGCTTTCCGAAGTCTATTGTTTCAGATCAGGACGTGAAGTTCACAGGTCATTTTTTGCATACTTTGTGGAAAAAGTTAGATACCAAACTAAACTTCATCTTAGCTTATCACCGACAGACTGATGGGAAGACTGAGGTAATGAACCGAAGTCTGGGTAATCTGTTACATAGTCTGGTTGGTGAAAATTCACGACAATGGGATCGCGTACTCGCACAAGCAGAGTTCGCTTATAATGATTCACCCAACAGGAGTACGGGCATAAGTCCTTTCCAGATCCTATACGGGATACACCCCCGTGGTGTGCACGAGTTATGGGATTTGAGTCGGTTGGAACAAAGGATTTATGATGGCAAAGACTTCAAGAAGGTGATTAGCGAACTTCATGAACAAGTGAAATCCAAATTACAGGACAACAGCCAAAGGTATAAACAGAACATAGATTTAAAACGACGGGAAGTGCAATTCAATGTAGGGGACCTGGTACTCGCACATCTACACAAAGAAAGGTTTCCGAAAGGCGAATATAACAAACTGAAACTGAAAAAAATAGGACCTTGCAGGATACTGCAAAAGTTCTCTGCAAATGCATATGAACTACAACTACCCCCGAGTATAGGGATCTCGCCCATCTTCAATGTGGTAGACCTATACCCTTACATTACTGCTAATGTGGAGGAAAATTCGACAGAACACACACGAGACACCCAGGGAGAGACTGAGTCATGGGTCAAACAGATGCCTCCAGCCAAGCCTCTAGAGATCGAACAAATCTTGGATACTCAGGTGGCCAGGCGAACTCGACAGAAAGAGTACTTACAATACCTGGTCAAATGGAAGGACCGTCCAATTGAGGACAGTTCTTGGTTGGATGTAGGCCAGATTCGAAGTGTCGGGTACTCAATTGAAGAGCTCATGGACAGGAGCCATGAGATTCATTCACCCTAGGAGCCTGATGCAGGAGCATCCGACTAGGGAGGCGACATCTGGACAAGTTGTTTTGATTAAGTTCACTTTTAGTTAGTTTTATTTTTATTTTTAAATGAAGGTTGTTACAGCCAATGTTTTTATTTATAAACTGAACAATGGTTATAACAGGATTTGTTTAAAATAAGTTAGAAATGAAACTAAATGAAACTGGAAAATAACTATAATGTAACTGAGGGTGGTTCCTCAACAGTATGTGGCTGCCAGCAAGCATAAATAGACAACATAGAATCAAAAGTGGGGTGGCTACCATCTAGATGAAAAAAAGGAAAGAAAGCATAACTCTGAACAATTTTTTTTCTTTTTTATGAATTTAAAGAAAGCTTACAGGTATTCATTGTTTCAGAAGCAACAAGTATAAATTACTGTGCATAGCAATTAAACAACAAATTGTGTGATTAACATTCAAACTATGCACCGAGACTGAAAGGATCAAATATGACAGAGCCAAACCATCCATGTACATTACCAAATACATACTATTTGATTTAGATTAGAAATTTACAGTATATATATATTCATCAGGTCCACAAAAGTACAGGACAAAATTTCCAGATTCCACACAGGCCTCAAGACACAAAGCCCTCAAAAAATAACCAACAATCCTTCACACAAACGAGATAGGCCGAGGAGGGTTTCCACAACCCAGATAGACCAAAGAAATACACAGATGAAACAACAGACACGACAACCAATAACAAAAGGTCGAAACACATTCCCAGAATAGAAAACAAAATCGATAGGATGGGCTCGTTGCACAAGAGGCAACCAAGTATCGATAGACCAACAAACTGAAACCCCAAGGGTTAAACAACTATAGCTCGAAAACAAAATGCAACCGCAGATCGCAGTCAAGGAAGGACCCTACACGATTTAAGCACATCGGACCCAAATCTTCAAGGACGAGACCACGACGTTTCATCCCAAGAGCTAGCCCCTTGCAACCACAACAAAGAGGAGACAGATACCTACACAGCGACAAGAAGATTGTCAGAGAGGAAGCATATCTATATAGCACACAACAGCACTAGAGAAAAAACGAGGAACTTGACCCACGATGAATACCTGAAGGGGAGGCTGGACTCCACAACTGAGCCATGAGTTGAAACCCCAACCTGAGCGCAACCAATGGCCGAAGTGCCGTGATACCACAACCTTCTCACCACGAGCAAGGTTGTTAATAAAAACGATAGGAAGGTGAAACAATGGAATCAGAACAAGGTTTTTACCTGTCAAATAAGCAGCCAAGCCATCAACGAGAGTAGTAGGCGGAGGGCCTATGAAATGCAACCAAAACCCAATTAGAAAACATCACCTACAAGTTGTAAAAAAATCGTTCACAGACAGTGGAAATAAGGCATACCCAGAATGACAAACCAAACCTGAGACCTCCACAGAAAACCAAGTGTATAGCAGGCACCAGGTCCAACAAAAAACATTCATATGACTAGCAAACAATAGAGGACTGGAACGAGAGAATAACCAAGAGGATAGTGGGCAACAGAGACCCATCTTCTTCCAGAGCCGAACCAGACGAGCCATATAGGAACAGAAGCATAGCTCAATTGAACAACAATGCAAATGAGCCCAGGTCGAGCCATACCATAGACATCGTGCTCACACAAAACGAGACCAACCTCGAGCTGGATGTGCATTGAAGGTGTCATAAACCCTCACCAAACCTCGGTGTGTGCCAGCAAAGGAAGGACCAAGGACGAGCCAACTGCCACGTAAGTCTTGCCACGCAACCGTCTCGGGACGCCATCAATTTCCCACTAAAGCTATACACCAATGTCTTCTCGTGCAGTAATAATAGAAAAACAGGAAAAGTTGTTTCTTCTCCGAAAACCCTCGTAAAGCACATAACAAAAGTACTAGTGAGATGTTTCATAATGGCCATTATTTGATGTGGAGACATTTGTGGTAATGCATTAAAATAAAACCTACAAACTCTCTAAGATCTAAATAACAAGCCTTTCTTTCTCAAAAACGTGCATGAGTTATCCATTAAACCTTCAGCGACAAAGTTAGGATCTTTCTTAGTTAATCAGACCACTTACTGATACCAGCTCTTCTAGACCATTTGTGATGATTGTCATCCAATTGAATAACCATCTGAGGTTAACATCATCCATTAAACCTTCAGCAACAAAGTTAGGATATTTCTTAGTTAACCATACCACTTACTGATACCAGCGCTTCTAGAGGTCCATTTGTGATGATTGTCATCCAATTGAATAACCATCTGAGGTTAACATCGATTACAAAAAGGTTTTTTGTTGTGTTGTCTAAAAACCATGCTACACAAAAAAAAATTACCATAATGTAAGAAATTGTGTAAGATTACTAATTTTTTCACTTTAAAGTGTGGAGATTAGCAATAAAAAGAACTTTGATTATCAAAATGAGCTATTTCTTCCAAAGAACTAATTTTTTCCCCTTGTTAAAACAAGGAGATCACGAGCTCACAATACTTATTAAATCTATGTATCTGAATAAGTCACATTTGTTGAAATTTGCGGTAGCCATGGGATAAATGTCCCCATGAGAATACCAATTTCCCCTAGGAAAATTCATCTTTCTCAAAAGAGAATTCAAATTGGACAAAAGAAATATTATTATTTGATGTATCAATTTTACTTGGGCAAGTAATCATCAAAGCATGTGGAAAACATATTTAAAACAAATTTGAATTTTAGTTTTCCCTCCATTTAAAAATCAATCCCATAATATTCAAGCGAGTCTGCCCCAAAGGTCGTGACCTTTTGCATATGGAAACAACTATAAATTGGAACATATCCTTCATTTTGGAACTGGAAATTTGAACATCTATATGGAATATTTTGTAGCCTATAAAGGGTATATTTTGCTACTTGGTATGGCATATAATGCGGCCTATAGTGGCACACGTATGCAGCCTATTTTGTCCATCATTTGCGACCTAACAGAGGTTATCTCTACAAATTTATAGAGGCTTTCTCTATGGCATAATGGAGGCAATATATGTGGCATATTCTTCGTCTCTATTGTGACCTATCCTTCTGGATCTAATGTGGCTACCTCTATCTTATTTGCGACCTATTCTCTATGGCATATGTGGCCTATTCTATGTGGTTTATGTGGGAAATCTCTATGGATATAATGTGGCCTATCGCAGTCCTGTTACCACTCAAACCAACAGGGGACCTAAAGGGGTTCCTAAGAGGGCAACTGCTAAGTTAAGGGAAGTTGTGGAGGCTTAGCCCACTGTCATTACAGCTAAGTCTCCCTGCTCTTTACGGACTTTCACTGATGGGTGGAGTATTGGTAGTGTAGGTATTCACTCGTAAAGTATATGTCAATGGATAGGTGAGAAGTGACCCTAAAAACCCTTTCCCAAGGATGGAGTGAAGAATGGAGCTTGATTACTCTTTAAGCAAGGGACTTGGTCCACCAAGGATAAGGGGTGAGGATTGGAGGGTTGAGGGAGAAAGGATAGGCTTATGAACAAGTTTCTCAATCCCTATAATCCTTGGGAAACTTGGATTCCCAAATGGTCCTTGACAAATAGTCTTTATTGAGAAGTGGGACCACATAGGGTCAAGTGGACCTAACCCAGGCTCGGCGATGGAATGTAGCAACCAAGACGTTCCTATCCTCGACAAGGTGAAGGGAAAGGACCAAACAAGAATACTTTCTTCAAAAGGTTGAGTTGATCCTATTGAGGTCTAGCCTTAGGATGCCTAGGCACAATTCGATCCTAAAGCTAGCTCTTGAGATTCCTGGAGATTCCACTATTAGAATTGCCTCAAATTTGGAGGACAGGGAGGGGAACCACCAACGCAGTAGCCTATTGGAGGTCTAATTTTTTCCTTGGGTCAATTCCTGGGAAATTGATGGCCTGGGTGACCTAATGGGGCTAGACTTGGGGAAAAGCAGGAAAATGGTTAAAAGAGGGTTGAAATGATCACCCTTTTTGAGGGATCAGTGCCTAGTTCACTTGGGGATATGGAGTCAAAGATAATGATGAGTAAGAACTTGGTTTCTTGATCAAGGAGACCCAAAAAGTCAACTTCGTCCAATGTTGAGAGAAAGAAAAGAAAAGTGACCTTCAAGCATTTATACTTCAGATAAAATGATGCAAGCTTCTCGAGATAAATAAATCTCTAGGACATTTCATTCATATAACATTGGCCCATACATTAAATTAGCTAAAATATGTTCAATTCCACATTTCGATAATGAAACAACTAGACCTAATTTTAGCAGTATGCAGCAACAAAAATAAGGGCGTCAAAAATTACTTACAACGTTATAGAGTATATCCAACCAACATTTTATTTGCTTAATAAAGCTATAAGAGAAGAGAAATAGTCCAAATCCATGTATCAAAATTCATCCATCTCCAAAAATATCCACCAAGGAAAAAGTGTAAAAATTCTCTATGATTAGAGAGATCCCAAGTCAAGTGATGATATAAATGAATGTATTTAACATCAATATATAGCCTCCTAAGGAGTTCAAATTAGCCTATGGGCCCCTAATAATGTGCAAAAAATAACCCCTAATGGAGACAAGCCCACCATACTAGCTCTTAATGTAAAAACAAGCCTCACAAGGGGCCAAGTAATGATGTATACATTTTGTAGGGCCCTCCAAAGGCTCAATAACATCTTGAAGTGCCATATTGAGGAATAAATTCCTTGGAACAAGATGGACAAGGGGGTGACCCCTTGTTCTCCAAGTAATAGACCTTTGGTGCTCTTAGTGGGTCTGAGGGAACATCAATGACTCCATGGGTCTCCATATGAATCGAAGATGTTTGTAGATCCTCTACAATGGTCCAAGTGGTGGAATGAATGTTTCCATGACATCGTACAAGTGTTGGGACACCTGCCAAGAGTGTGGGGCTCCTGTGGGGGCCTATTGGGCATAGTGTACCAATCATGTCACCATATTCCCAAAAGTGGATCGCTAGTAGTCTCTGAACATCCATGAAGATCTGTGGAGTGTTGTCTGTGGTTGTGGAGGCCCATGGATCCCTATGTGCAACCTACATGTGCCAATGTGGACCTCTGGGGGTCAGGATCCCATATAGGCAACTCAAACCAAAATGGAAACCACCTGCAATCCTGCATAAGATCTAATATGTCCCATAGGCTTCCAGTACAACCAATCATTAAAATAATCAGGTAAAAGAGCTTACAAATCATGGATAACAAAGTGGGCACTTCACAATGGCATGCCCTTTCGTAGTGGGATTTGGCGTGTGCTAGTGTCTCCAGGCCCCAAAGGGGGTTAGCCCAGTACCTTATTAGGTGATTTCAGCCCTTAAAGGAGATAGTATGTCCAAGGTAGATCCTTCTAATGGAGGTGGCAAGTGACAAATAGTTGAGATGGAATAGGGAATGAAAGGGGCAGCCCTGGGCCTCATAGTGGGGCATAGGGGTAGCTAGATAAGGGGAACCCCACACCTAGGTATATAATGTGTAGGAGGGAGTAGTCATGGTACATGTATAGGAGGGAGCAGTCATGGTACATGAGGTGCCTCGGTCTTGATTTTTCCACCCTTCTTTATATGCCTTTTTCCTTTTATGGATTTTCTTTAATTAACTACTTGGGGCTCAAAGGACAAGAGTATGATGTGTATAATATAGAAGTGATTACCCCTTTTGAGGTAGGGTGGTTCATTGCCCTCTAGGGGTTGGGACAATCATGGGTTCCTGAATCATAGAGGAGGCTCATCTAGGGCCTATGGAACCAGGGTGATGGTCAATTATTGGGGTAGAGCTCATGTAATGGATTTTACCCATGTGCTAATTATTTTTGTCCCAACCATCTTTTCCATTTTGTGGTACAATTTCCTATTAAATGTGGCTAATTATGCTTTTCACTTTTTCTTTTAATTGTTTCAACCTTCAGGGCATCATTCTAGGCCTGGCCCAAGGTGTGGGAAAGGGGATAGGGAGGCTAGCCCTATGTGGACCCAGGTGGTAGAAAATATGAATGGGGGTATATTGAGTGGAAAGGGAGTAATATGTGTGGGTAAAGGAGCAAGAACATCCACCCAAAGTCAGGGTTTCCCAAGTAGTACCACCCTAGAACCGAATGGTCAATAAATCAGATCCCACAGGACTAAGATCCAGGGGTAACAACCAAAATAGATCAAGAGGACAAGAGCACAAACTAAGCCCACTCTTTCCGCCAAATCTCCCCATCAATCCATACCCAGAAGTATCCAAGATAAGTAAACCCAATACTCAATTACCAAATGACAAGACATAACTTTAGATTCGGGAGGCCCACCTTCAAACATACCATCAATACAGGTGGGTGAGGGACCACATGGTTGGCTCAGGTGGCAGAGAAATGGCACAATGAGCTAATAGGAGGCATGAAGGGGTTGTTGGCTACCGGTTGATGAGCCTAGGTATTGCAACAAGAATTTTGCAACTCCTAGGGCTACCAACTTTACTTATCAACCCGGGGTTCGTACAAACTTGGAGGTGACAGTGCTATATGCACAAGTAAAAGTGAAGGTACTACATGTTGTCACTGTTCGTCTGGCAAGAGACCTAAGGGGTTCCAAGCTAGACTTCTATAGGGTCAGAAGAAGCTCGATTTTGATGGAAGAAGAACAAATCTATCCTAAGGGAGAGCTACTCTACTGCAATAATGAAGAAATCAACATGTAATGCTTAAATCACACCATACCCTAGCTAACCAGTTAAACAACTATGCTTAAACAGAATTTCTAAATCAACACTAACCTAATGCTAATTATCTAAGTTACAGAAGTAAAGAGCATCAAAACTAGACTAAGGTGTAAGCAAAGAACTAAACTAACTCGACTTTCAAGCAAATGAGCAGTCGGAGGACGAAATCAGTGAAAGGAGGACATGAGGGAGCAATAGTGCACAAGAACCGTTGGATCAGTCGGGTGAAAGGCAAATGAACAGCGGAGATCGGATCGCAGGAGGTTACGTAGATAGATGGGCGAACAGGGTTAACTAATAGGATGAACGGTGGAGATCTTATCGTGAAGGTTTAAGCGAATAAATGGATGAACGGGGTTAATGAACAAGATGAACGACAGAGATCGTATCGCGATGGATTAAGTGAGTGGATGGATGAAAAAGGTTAACAGGAGATGAATGGACAAGATCTGATTGTGCGGGTGAAGTCAAGAGATAGACGGATGAGGCTAACAAGAGCGATGAACGGTTGAGATTTGATCGCGCGAGTGAAGTCAAGAGATGGATGTACGAGGTTAATAGGAGCGATGAACGACTAAGACCTGATCGCGCGGGTGAATTCAAGAGATGGATGGTCGAGGTTAACATGAGCGATGAACGTCTGAGATCTGATTGCACAGGTGAAGTCAAGAGATGGACAACGAAGATCGTATCACAGGAAAAAGAAACATGCAGAAATGATGGAGTGGGTTTCTAAGGTGGTAAGTAGTTTCTCGTGCGCCCTTCAAGCTATAAGTAGTATTTGGAAATTTCACACGATTAGCCTTATTGCGTGACAGGTAGCACGAGAAAACCACTTTCTCACATGCTCTTGGGTGGATAACGTTCATGTACTAATCCGCGCTAGATTGCATGATAGCCATTGGATCAGGCAGGGCTGATCAACAGTGGAGATCAGCCAAGCTAGTTGGTGATCGGGTGAAGTGACAGCCGTCAGATTAGGCAAGGAAGATCGACGGTGGGGGTTTAAAGCGCATAAAGGTGTGGAGGTGACACGATAGCCATCGAATCAGGCAAGGCAGATCAACGTTTGGGACTTAAAGCTCATAAAGCAAGTGGTGGACTCCATGCGAAGAAGCAGTTGGAGAAAATAGAGAATCAGACGATGATTGTGAAGGTTTGTTGGTGATCAGACGACGAGGAAGCAATGTAGGAGGAACATGTTGAAGGCGGTTTCAAATGAAAATGACAGAGAAAACCAGAGAAGGTGAACAAATAACTGCAAAAAAACAGCGAACTCCATAGCTCATGCGAGAACCAAAAACTTTGTTTTTGGGGTTGTTGAAGGGTCTCTTCCTCAAGTCATGGTCCCAGAGGGAGGAGATGAGGCCGAGACACCTGCGCACAACCTAATAGTGGTCTTTTTCGTCTAACTAACCTGTGAACTGAAAGAAGGCACAAATGGAAGTAAACTGAAGCAAATGCAGCTACTGAAACAAATGAACATGAAAACCATGAATAATCTACGTTATATTTTTGTAATGAAAGTGAAACTACTTAAGCAAATGAATAGAAAACCATGGAACTACTTAAGCAAATAAACAGAATAGAACTCTATGCTAGCATACATACATAGTAAAGAGGAGTTGTGGTTGCTTGGGTCGGGCCCTAACCCAAGAGCTTCAACCCTTGAAGTTAACTCAGAGCTGGCTTAAACATAACTCATCTTTATTATGAAAACCATAGATTACAGAACAAACTATCACAAGTCTCTTGCAACTCAGAAATAAAACAAAGTTTTTACAATAGAAGTCTGAATCCTACTGAGGTCCTAAGCCTCTCTATTTATACATTTGAAGTCTCTAAAGACTTCCTTCCCATTAAGGAGGCTTGGCCTATAACTCAAGAAAAATTGGTTTCCATCCCTTTCCCTTGCTCGGTTGTCTTTTAGTTTTCAAAGTGATGGTTGTGTGCACTCCGAGCTGATGGTGTAATATTCAAATGGAGGGGTAATAGATGAGGAGGATTTACCTCCTATAGTCACTCTCCCTTGTCCCATTTGAGTCTTTACCAAGGTCTTTGCCATAGTTCCTTGTTTTTATCCTTTATACCTACATTTCTCCTTGCTTTTATCTTTTATTCCTGCATTTACATGCACATTAGACCATAAAGGAAAACATCCAACTCTAACACATTTCATAAACAAAATATAATCAAAAGTATGCAATAAGTTGTGAGAATAGTTGGGTTGACTAAGCTAGGAGGTGAATTAAGGCCAATTAAGGCCCATATAATTACTCAATGATGAGGCTTATCACTGATTGAGGCTCATTGCAGAGAAAACATTCTCTTGGGGATATCACCCACAAAGTGGTGGGTAACATCTGGATCCAACTGGGACGTGATCTCTTGAAGAAGTGGATGAGGCTGCTCAAACGAAAGGTCACGAGAACTCCAACAATTTCTTGGTCACTGTAGACTTGTTATCTGCACATATCAATGGTCAAAGCCACGGGGATGCATGATTTTCACAGTGTCTTATGATCACCCATGCTTAATGTTAGCCCATAAACCAACAAGAAATAAAATATGCAATATATATATATATATATATAATTCAATCTAATCTATCATAAGAAACATCATATGTGGTTAGTTCTAATGCAAAAATTATCATGCAATGGATCCTACCCTAACATGCATATGATAATGCTAATGCTAAGTGTAATTATAAATTCAGTGCAACCAACATATCATCGTATCAATATACATATGCCTACTAGTATGATTACTCATGAAACAAAACCCAAAGTGAATGCGGACATGATTAAATGGAGGGTGAAGTGGGTGGGAGGTGGGAAAACTTCTCCATTTGAGGTAAAAGGAATCCCTAGGAGAAGGAGAATAGGTCAATCTAAAAGTGCGGGGGTTTCCATCTAAGTACACAATGGTGGAATAAAAGATCACTCTCAAGAACTACCTATCACAATCATTGCTTACAATCTTATTCTTTGTAGATGCCAAAAGGCCGTGATGAGGGGGGAACAAAGGGTGAAGGAAGGGAGGAGTGTAAGAAATAGGTTTCTCATGGTGATGGTCACATTGGAGAGGGAGGTTGTGGGGTGATCATAATCTTGAGGGTGTGTCAAAGGAGATAAAGTATATTCAGTGAGGGGTTCTTCCTCGACATCATGATCATATGAGGGAAAGGGCTCATGGTCACTCGGGATCATTTGAAAAGGGGATCACTTGTGGAATACTTGAAGTGATGAACAAGAGGATAAAGGGAGGGTGAAGTATTATCTTCAATGAGTTTTCCCTCCTCAAAAACATCATTTTCATGTAAGGGAAAATAATGATTCTTATTCTTAAGGGTATCAATGGATATGTCATCATAAATAATGCCTGAGAGAAAGGGGAGACTACTCTCAACCTCATTTTCCTTGTCGGTGTCATAAATGGGAGCACAATCAAATTGAGGACCAAAAATTTCCCATTTCCCTTTTTCAATGTCGAAGTAATCTTCAATGTCATCTTCCAAGGGATATCAAGCTTCTTCTTGGGACGGGTAGATTTCTTAAGGCAATACTCGAACCAGTGCCAAAGAAAAGAAAATTTCATCTGGCTCTTCGAAACTTGAAACTGCAAGTCACGGAAGTGCTGCCAAAAATCAATAACGGATTCATGTGGAGTCGTCCATTGCTGCAACAGTTTCCGATCAAGATAGTCTAGATCAAAATGATAGAACGTGTCTTCAATGAGATCACAAAAGTGCTGAAATGAGTGCACGGTGTCAGCCAGTAGGCTGAGCACCCAAAAAAATGGAGATTCGCGAAGTGTGTATGCAAGCAGCAAATTGGCCTGTTCATCAGAAAACTCATCTTTCTCATAAATCATGAAAAGAAAGTTATATAAGTGCTCAGGCTAGGCCACTTCACCTTCACCATCATACGTGTGAGTGGAAAAGAGATCGAAAAGCTTCCCCGAGATGGAGACATCTTCACAATTCGAAAAACACCTCAGGAGAAGAAGATTGCAAGAATCCATGAAAGATATGCAAAGGTTCAAAACTGGATGAGAGGATAGAGCTTGTCAGAAGGCCCTCCTTCTAGCACCAAAAATGTTGACGATGCCAGACCCACAAACATGTCAAGGGGATCTCCCCAGTAAGAAGTCCCAATTAGACCTTAGACCATTTGGTGTAGGAGTCCCAACAGTGGGTCATAAGGTAATTCCTTTATCCCGATGTCGCACAGAGACAAGTAAGATAACTCTGTCAGTAGCAAGGGTGTGACTGATGTAGTGAGTCAAGGAAGGTGTATGAGAGGTTCCAACACTTCGAAAGGGGGAGGAGGTGAAGGTGAGTTCCAGGTTGAAAGGGAGTAGTCCCAACTCGGCTAGGAACTCACAATACAAAGGACATGCACAACTTCCGATGGAGCAGTCCACTCGGATGCGGCAGTCACATCATACAAGGTAAGATAACACGTACAACACTCACAGATCAGTCCGTGACGAGTGTGACAATTTTTATAGCAAGGTTCAAGTGAAAGGTCTGTCTAATGTCCGACAGAGCAACCGACATGGACAGTGACAACATTAACAACATATGCAACACATTAACAACAAGATTCATATAATTGCATGTGAATCAGTTCATACACAAGTACGTAAGTTAAACAACACATATCATTAAAGCAACCCGAGTAGTCCAACTACAATAACAACATATGCATGAAAATATGCCACCTCTTATTATATAAAGAAGTGTGAGTCACAATACGTCCATGTAAACCAACTAGTCCCAACAATGGAACGTTATAGCCACATCTGTTTGCTCCTCCAAAGAGATGTACTAGCTTTGTGCAGTGGAGAAGCCAAGGCATGTTACAATACTTTCCAATCCTTCTTCAAGATAGTCTTAGTAGAAACTTGGCTGAATAAAAGCCTATACAATGAGTTATGAGGGACTATTTATAGCAAAAGGGTGGGGTGAACCTTGACATTCCCATTTGTGACAATTCAACTACCCTCATGACTCTTCACCTACTCTATGACTGTACGTCCAACTATGGACACTTGACTTACACTTGACATGACTTAATGTTACAATGCACATGTACTCATGTGAGACAACATGGCTTGAGCAAGCCAAGCAAGAAATCACTGACGCTCAGTTCACTGTGGTGAGACCAACTCTATGACATTCTTGTGATGGTGAAGGTGGTGAGCTGATGCCAAGCTTGGTCGTTCATGATGGTGTGCATGAACCTCATGGTGACATCTTGCTAAAGCGAACTCTTGCCTCCGTTGCAACCGATGCATTGGTTCAGCCCCTTCATCCAACTCTTCTTCTAACATGTACATGGTATTCTTGGGTATGGTTGAACCGACAACACACTTATGCATAGTGTCCGTTCTGATCTTCAAGTGTGTGATGGTGGTCATGCGCATCAAATTTCTGAAGTACCCATTCGGCTCCAGTTGGAATTGCTTCTTGTCTTCGCCTTGGTGAGTGTGTTTAATGGATCGGATTGCATGCGTGCACACAATGACATGCATGCTATTGAATCCCTTGCATGCAATCAACCACACTGCTCACCATGTCTGCTCCGTGTTAGCTACTAGGATATACTTTAACTTGTCTGGGAGTGGTTTCATCTGTGAGAGCATGTTGCGCCCATTGCTGTTCCTGAACCTGTTGCAACTCATTCGTCTATCTGTGCAGCTTCATGTTCTTCCTGAATTGTTACATCTTCCGCCTTCATGCGATCTTCATGTCGCACCGTCACTCCATAGCCGAAGTCTCCAAAGTTTCTTTCATCATCAATGGACCTACTTGATCTTGCAACCTTGTTTCGCCTTTGTGTTGCCAACAACCCTCCTCTTGCATTCATTGCATTTGGTATGTTGTCTTCAGCTGCTATTCATGATGTTGCTCGTTGTGATGCTACCGCTTGATGTCCTTGTCTATGAACAACTTGATGTCTTCGTGAGTAGGCAAGTTCATAGACACTTGATCGATTGCATCCCCAAGCATGCTCTGAATGGTGTCCTCATTTATGCTCTCCTAGAAACCATTGTACCTATACTGCTGGGAGGCAGATGAACACCTGCGATACCTGGAGACATGGAAACACTCATAGCAAGCAATATGTCAGTCGAAAACCAAAATGAATATGAGAACTTACTTCCAACATACTTGGGTGAATGATCATGAAGGTTGTGCACTTTTGGCCATGAGGTCAGGAGATCGACTGCCAAGGCTGATCAAGGCACAGTCTGGGCTGCTGGGAGATTGGCTGACTGTTGGAACTACGCAATGCACAGTCTAGTCTGGTTGCTGACTGTTGGGATTGCGCAATGCGCAATTCCAGCTGGGAAGGACTATTGGCCTGGGGACATATCTATGTAATATCTTGGCCCAAGCAGCAACTGTCCTCCAAAAATGTGCAAAACAATCCTGGAGGCCAGTGCCATGAATGAATGCACAAATATAGAGAGGAATGTGAGCCTTCCTTTCCCAAATTGCGCAATGCAACCTTGGTGAAGGTAGAACCCGGGCCAAGGTTCACCCGACTCGCCGACAGGCGACTGAAAGCAAGTAAGTCAGCTGCATGGTGACACTAAGTGATAGTAGAAGTGATTGAAAGTGCATGCAAAACATGAAGGAAAGATTCAACAAACAGATCATCATGCATGTGGGTGAGGAAGTTTGCCTATTGGACGAATGTCTTGCAAAATAATTTCATGCATGTGATAGCTGTGAGATAGCATCAAAAGCTGAAACAGAGCTAGGACAAGCTAGGATATATGTAAACGATAGCAAGCATTCAAAGAAATCAAATAAACAATACTCCTACAAGTGAAACATAAAAAGTGACAAAAATGCATCACAGGGCATGGGAAGTGGGCTTACCCCAAGACAGCTGAGCTAAATGTGCCAACTGCACCTAGATGTGATGTGGGATGCTAAAGTTGCAAGGTTGATGTGAGGGATGAGCTCTACAACGTTCGGTTGATGAGTTTTGATAACATCGAGGCTGTGACGCGCATGCCACGAATCTAGGGGAAGCGACACTTAGTGGGAGGTTTCAGAATTGCTCCTTGCATGTAACCTCCAACTGCTAAACATATATCCCTGAAATAAGGGATGCCTTTGCATGCTGCCTTGGGAGAAGAAGCCCATGCATGCAAGTCTATTTTGCTCAGTCTCGGAGGGAGTTGGTCAACTCAGCTGCACATGCAAGAGACTGTTGGATTGCTAGAGAAAATTGTGCATTTCTGGCTAGGAGCTAGGTTGGCTGCCTAGGAGATTTGCGCAATTTATGGGCAGATCAGCTAACTGCTGCCCATATTTGCACAAATCCTGGGTTGAACAACCTGCTGCTAGGAAAATTTGGGAAAATCCTGCTGGGAAGGTTGGCTGACAAGATTGCACAATCCTGGAGCCCAGCAGGCTGTCAGAGAGGATTGCGCAATTTCTGGAGGGAAGGCTGGTTTCTCTCCAGAAATGAGCAAGTTTCAAGGGGAAGCTGCTCAGCTTGTAGCTAGACCAAGTCCGAGTGAGAAGCCTATGAAGGGAAAAGATCAAACTATGATCGACAGGCTGCCTTTGAGAAAGAAAGACACTGAAGCTTGAGGACTTGACGAAGCAAGGAAAGCTGTTGTGAAGGTTGGTAGGGAGGCTCCAAAACAGACTAGGGAAAGATTTTGGAGGGTGTTTGTAGCCGCTACAATAGGTTGTAGTCCTCCATCAATTGGCAGAAAAGAACATTGCATGGGATACCTTTATTGAAGCATCCTTGTAGAGGCGTGAGACTACTTCACCAAGCCAGCATCAAGACACATCAGCACAACCTATGGAGGTAGGGTCATCAAACAAATCGGAGGAGGTTCCCAAGGCACCTAGACCTAAGGTGACAAAAACATACCAGAGAGGAAAAAGACTTGTGTTTGCTTGTCAAGTTGAGGAAAGGGCCAAGCTCTCTACATCAACACGACAGGGATCACATTTGCTGGATGAGGAGCTAATTGAGCATGATTTTGACCTAGTTGACTTGAAGGCAGCAGATGAGAATTCAACCTTGCAACAAGCTATCAAAGAGAAGAATTCCTAGATCATGGAGCTCCAAGACAATTTGGCAAGGGCCAAAATTTATCATTTCTTTCCTTGAGCAAGAAAAAAATCAACTCTAGGTCAAACAACTAATGATGGAAAAAGAGCAATTTAGGATGTTGAGGCAAGAGGTAAAAGGTAAAGTAGTGCTAGAGCATGATAACCATGATGAACAGGAGAAGTAGGTTGGAAGGACGAGGCCTAGGACAATGGGTCTCAAAAAGGCATTGCAGAAAGAAAGAGACCAAAACCTACTAGTAAAGGATTTGAGCAGTGAAGACAAAATTGCTATGCAAATCAATGAAGACAGGAATATTGGCTAGACAAAGTCAATGGCCGTATAGATAAGCTTCTTGACAAGCCTAACAGGGATAACCAAATGTTGAGGCACATGGCCGACCACTACCAAACCAGAAACAAGATTTGCAACATCAAGGTCAAACAAATGCAAAAGAGGATGAAGGAAACCCTAAAAGGCAAAGATGAGAAGGACAACTTGAAGATTCTTGCTAAGGCATACATGATAGCATAGTACACCTTTCGCTACGGGTCTGCAAAGGCCCTAAAAAAAAGCACCGTTTAGGGGGTCAAAACTTCTCCAGAAGTTCAGGACCCAAAAAACTACTAAAAATAGTAAATGATGAAATAAACAAGGAAACAAATGAAACTGACTAGAGGTCTAGGTGGGATAGGTGGGTGGCCACCAATATCCACCTAGATCATTCCTCCCCCCTTAGGAAGAAATGGTCCCCATTGCGTGTAGAGCCTCCATGAGGTGAGGAAGTTTCTGTTGAACCGGGTCCCTAGTGAGCCACTTGCCTTGGTGCAAGAGTTGGCCAGCTTTGACAACCCGATATAGTTGGATCTTTTTCTGGCGAGTCTTCTTGACCTATGTGTCCATAATCCGATCAGTGGTGGCATGTTCCATGCAATCTAGGTTTAAATTTGTTAGTGTAAGTTGTTCTACAATGTCTGATGTGTCCAGCAATGGTGGGAAGTATGGTCGAAGCCGGTCCACATTGAACACTGGGTACAGGCCAAGGAATTGGGGAATGTTGATCTCAAAAGATTTGACTCCCATAGCCTTGGTAATGGTGTAAGGACCATATCAGAGTGGTTTGAGCTTCTAATGGGCTCTGATTAGGCATTATTTCTGCAATTGCAACTAGAATTTGTTGCCCACCTGAGACTTGTGTGGAACCCAATGTTGATCACATCGCTGCTTTTACTTTGCATTTGACTTCTCCAGGATGTCGTGAACCTACTGGCAGATGTGTTGGATGTGTTCAATAAATCTAGTCGCTTTATCAACCTCACACAATACATGTGTGGATTTTGTCTACATAGTTGCATGAGGCATGGCAACATCAATCAGACACAATAGTTGAAATCCTAGGCCCACTTGAAAGGGACAACGACCAGTTGAGTTATGGAGAGCTCTATTATAGCTATGTTGCACATATGGAAGTCTCTCGTCCTAGGTTGAAGGATTCTTAGAATTGTACATGCAGAGTATGTGCACTATCATCCTATTGACGACCTCCATCCATCAGTCTGGGGATCGAAGGCAGTCGATTTGGTGAGCTTGGTGTCCAATAGTGTCCAGAGGCTTGAGTAGAATGTGCTCATGAACCTGTTATCCTGGTCTAATATAATGCTCTAAGGGATCCCAAAATGTAACCATACTCATTCAAAGAAGAGTTTCACAGTGTCCTCTACTGTGATGCTCTTCTTGCAGGCCACCAATATATCCATCTTAGCAAATTTGTCCACGACCACAAATACATAGTCATTATTGTTGGACACCTAATCCTCTATGGGTTGGTGTAGAATGTGAACAACCACGAGAGTCCAAGAGACCTTCGTATGTGGAACCCAACGGTCACACAAATGTACTGTAAATGTGTACCATGTCAATAATAATGCATTCAATGTTTATCATCCACCTTTCCTATTTACATTCCGTGTGACTTTAGCATGGTATCAAAGCGGGCGTTTTCCTATCCTGCTCCATTCTAAGCCACTAATTTTGTGATTTCTATGTGCATGAAAGTTGGGCTATTAGTCCTGCATTTGATGAATATCTTATCAGCTAAATTTTAGCTACATTCTATGCCTATGTAACTCCTCTCTCTGCCATTATTCATGAAATGCGTTGTCCTACCTTCAACATTGTTGCCATTGGTTGTGAAAAGAATTGCCTTGAGCTTCCCTCAATAGCGTTGCCTTGAGCGCTTGCATGGTAACCATTTTTTTAATCTACCTGTCATTCTATAGATAAAGTTTCTCATATTATGAAAATCTTATGGGCATAACATTATGGAAGACAGTGGTAGACGGGGGCACTAAGCATTATTGGTCAAAGTTTCATGGTCCAAGAG
Organism: Pinus taeda; assembly: GCA_000404065.3. Lineage (NCBI taxonomy): Eukaryota > Viridiplantae > Streptophyta > Pinopsida > Pinales > Pinaceae > Pinus > Pinus taeda. The sequence goes on along the minus strand of APFE030113608.1, from coordinate 5,502 downwards.
AGAAATGCACATGAACCTTTTTGTCATATCGGTATTCGCATAGTCCTGAAGAAGTATACACCTCCTTCTTGGCAGCATTCTCCTGGTCCTGAGCTTGGTACCATTGATTCCTCCGCTTATGGGCAGGCTGAGTCATCGATGCTTGACTGACCCCATCTCTCTCCTTCACCTTATGTTCAATCTCTTCTTGGTGCTTCTTCGCAATAAGCCTTAGGTTTTCTTCCTTTTCCCTCTTGAGAGCCTCTTCCCGCGTAACATCTGCATAAGTCCAGATGATAACATCAGGGGTCTTGTCGCCCATGGCGAAGGCATCGTTTCTGTCACGAGAAATAATTCTGTTAAGCCTCCTTTTCCTGTAATCATCTTCTCTATTAATAATCGCTGGTATTTCTTGAACCCAAAATAATCCTCCTCCTCTGCTACGCCTCTTGGCAAATCCTTTAGCACTGATTTGGGCACAATATAGGAGGCCAATTTCCGAGAAACCTCTCTTTCAGTAGGATCTTGATCCTCTTCTTCCCCATTCACTGTAATGGAGTGTTCATAAGCCTCGAACCTATTAATTCCACCATATAAATCTGCATCAAAAGTTACGGCCGAAAGCGATGCGAGCTCTTGTTCCTCCTTCTACCTTTCCTCCTGGATTCGGGCAATATCAACATCGAGAGTATCCATTTCTATGAACAAACCCTGGTGACACTATCTAGGGTTTTAAAATAATCAAAACCTTGCTTGATGCAACCCAAAAAAAAGGAAACCCAAACGTAAAACCTTGATTTCCAACGGTTCAAAGCCCTCCAAGATTGTATCGTTGGTACATGGACTGAGGGGTATAGGCATCCTTGATTCTTACTGGGTTATTTTTTAGCAGAAGATCGAAGAGGATGTGTTTATTTATGAGTAGAAGAAGTGTTGTAGCAGTGTGGCAGTGAAGGAGGAGGAGTCATTCTTTTGTGCACCCAATTATCACTTGCAATTCTCCTATAGTTCCAGATTTGTGTGCCTATTGGATCGCTTTTTGTAGGCATGTAGCCACCTATACATCAGAGACCGAGTTGATTTCTTACACCTATAGGAGATTTTTTTGAGAGAAAGACAAGTTGTTCTCATCTCTATAGCCAACTAGTAGCCTATCACTGCATATTTGCATTTCCTATTCCTGTAGTAGCTTGTTTGGAATGCCAAGTTGGGTTCAAACAGTCCCAGATCAGCCCATTCAATATTTGTCCATCGGGATAAATTACTAGGTGTATTCCCTGCATTAGTATTGTAAAAGTTTGGCGTTGCTCTCTGTGCTGGTTTGAAACATTGAAGGTTGCGAACTGAGTTTTATTTATTTTAGATTATTGTTGATGAATTGAGTTGACCTATTAAAGTTTAAAAATGACTCAAATTGGCAACTTATTAGAGATATTAAGAACTCTAATTATGTCAACTACTGAAAGAACAATCAACATTAGCAAGGAAACTCTTTTTGACATTCAAACTTTCTTCCAACATACACAAGAGAAGATTGATTTTTTGCAGCTTGAATCTCAGCTTTAGCAAGATGAGTTACAACAACATAATAATCATGAAACACATCAACAACCAGCAAGTTTTCAAGTCAGTAATGTTGAGTTTGATCCCCATCAAGTGCCAATTTCAAGAGTAGTTTCGCATAAATATGCAGAAATTCAGCCTGCACTTCCCAAACAAATCATCAAACCTTGGGAAGAGATTGTCCACAACAAGCACAAAACAGGTCTTGGATATAATAAGGAGGTGTCCTTTCATATTCCAGACTACTCCAATCCAATCCAATTTCAAAGTGTTGGATTTCTTTAGGATAGTTCATCTTCACCTGCTCCTCATGACAGTTCACCTGCAACTATTTCAGATTCTAGTCCTCTTCCACAACAGCCACAACAAATTGTGAAATGCCAACATTATGACCGAGTTGGCCATATGAAATATCATTGTTTTGATCTTCATCCATGTGAGCACTATCATAAAACCACCCATTCTTCACACAGATGCTTCAGAAACAAGCCTACTGCAAGAACAAAGATTCATCTTGGATGGATCGCTTCTTGGCAAGGGCCATCAACAACCAAGAAGATATTTCACTCATATGTCTGAACTTGTTCTTGAGTATTGAACAATGTTGCAATTGAGTTTTCTCCATCATCTCACCTTGTATCTAACAAGGGGGGAAGTGATTGTCATCTACAAGCTTCAAAGCCACATCAAGCGAGCCTGAGCCACAACTTGCCATACTAGATTCAGAGTTGTAGCAAGAGATAAAGATGCCCTTGTTATAGAAGACATGCCTTCAGTTGGTGATGCCTCTTCAAAGAATTGGGGACACTTCCTCTAGCACAATACTTCAGCTTCTTGTCATTTTTGGAAGAGTTCCAGGAATTTCATTAAGCATTCCAGAGTTGTTGGTCATCCTTAAACCATCACAAATTGAGACCTCCCTTTTCAGGTTGAGGTTCTCCCTTTTTATGCAGGATGATACCTCCCTTTCAAGGTTGAAGGTTTCCCTCTTCAATACATGAGGAGCACTTCCTCTAGTAGAAGATCTCAGCTTCATGCCAAATTTGGAAGAGTTCCGGGAACTGCACTAAGCATTCCAGTGGTGGTGGTCATCCTTAAACCACCCCCCTTATACCAACATTTCATAGAGCACATTCAGCCTAGTGTTGCCATGCATTTTTTCACATTTTGTATTACAGTTCTATTCTTGGACTCATACATACCCGTTTGGATTAAGGGGGGGAATGTTGGACACTTAATCCTCTGTGGGTTGGTGTGGAATGTGAACAACCACAAGAGTCCAAGAGACCTTGGGATGTGGAACCCAATGGTCACAAAAATGTACTATAAATATATATCATGTCAATAATAATGCATTCAATGTTTATCATCCACCTTTCTTGTTTACATTCCATGTGACTTTAACAATTACCATGCTTGGTAAAAGGGAGGTGAGACATATAGTCCATGGAGATGGATTCCCATGGTTGGCTAGGAGTAGGCAAAGGAGTGTATAAGCCTTGCTTAGTGATGGTTGGCTTGGTGATGGTGCATGCAGTGCAAGATTTGATATATTTCCCAACATTTAGTCATAGTTTGGGCCAATAAAAGTACTTTTGTAGTACAACCACAGTTTTCTCCACCCCAAAGTGTCCTGCGAACCGACTGTAGTGCGCCTCCCAGATCAACTTCGCATGCTTGCTTGAAGGAACACAAAGGTGGCCTAGGTAGCATAATAATGCATCTTGGAGGTGGAAATCAAGAACTTGCTTGCTAGCTACTAGCATCTGGTATGTCGAGGCGAACTCTGGATCATTTTTGTATAGTTGCAACCATCTAGAGGTCTTGTGAACACAAGAGTTGAGAATAGTAGTCAGTGTTGCAACTAGGGTTCGAGTGAAGCAATCTGCAACATGATTGGTGCTGCCATTTTTGTGTTTAATTTTCAAGTGGAATTATTGCAGATATGTATACCACTTCTGATGGAAATCGTTCTGCAACTTCCCCTGTGTCTGTATAAACTAAAGAGGTCGGCGATCGATGTGGATGACCATCTCCTTCCCCATAATGTAGTGCTTCCATTGTCAAAAATCTTGCACGATGGAATACATTTCTTTATCATAGGTGGGGCACTTCCAAATTGTATCAAAAAGTGTCTCACAATGATAGGCCACTAGATGCTCATGCTGGGTGAGGACTACACCAATAGCATAGTCTAAAGCACCTGTCTCGATTTCAAATGGCTGTTGCAGGTCTGGCAATGTGAGCAATGGTGCAGAGCAGAGGTAGTTCTTCAACTCAACGAACGCCTTGTATTGGGACTCGGACCAAGAAAAAAATTCTTTTGCCCCATCCTTAGTAATCTTACTCAAAGGCAAAGTGCCATGGGAGAATCCCAACACAAACCTCTAATAAAAATTTGCAAGGCCAAAAGAGATGCGAAGCTCCGTTAGAGTGGTCGGGGCTGGCCAATCCCGAATGAATTGGATCTTGGTCGGGTCCACATGCACGCCATGATCATCTATGATGTAACCCAAGTATTGGACTTGGATCATGCCAAAGGTGCATTTCTCCAAGTTGGCACACAATTTGTGTTGTCGAAGGGTTTGAAGGTCCTGTCGAATGTGTTGCAAGTGTTCTTCCCAACTCTTGCTGAAGATGAGGACGTCGTCGAGATAAACCATCAAAAACAAGTTGGTGAAGGGCCACAAGATGTCATCCATTAGCCTCATAAAAGTAGCAGGGGAATTTGTCAATCTGAAGTGAATAACTAACCATTCAAAGAGGCCTTCCTTAGATTTAAATGCAGTCTTCCATACATATGTGGGATCTATTGGAACCTAGTGATAACCAGACTTCAAATTGAGCTTGCTGAAATACTTGGCCCCCTTGAGTTGGTCCAGCTGGTCATCAATCCGTGGGATTGGATACTGTTCCTGACAATGATTTTGTTTAGTGCCCAATAATCAATGCAGAGCCTCCAGGTTCCATCCTTCTTCTATACAAGTACAATCGGGCTCACACAAGGCGAGAAACTTGGTTGGATGTGCTCTTTTTGCAGCAACTCCTGGATTTGCCGCTTGCTCTCTTAATTTTCCATAATGGAGCGATGATATATCGGCCCGTTGGGTAGAGGTGCTCCGAGAGTCAGATCGATTGAATGTTTGACCTGACAATGCAAGGGTACCCCTGCGGGTGAGGAGAAGATGTCCCTGTATTCTTCCACGATGATTTCCACTTGCTTCTGCTACTTGGAGGAACCCTTCCCAGGGGCCATGGATGTGGCTATGACGTTCCCCTTACTTTGAGAGCGAATTAGGTAAAAAAAAAAAAAAAAAATCCCAGCCTGGGAGATGACCTTACTGCATTGCTTAGTAGAGATCAAAGGGATGGTGGTAGGTGGGGCTACCTATGGTATCCGGTATAAATTAGTACCAAAATAAATAATGACAAAGTGAGGTCTAGACTGATATACAACATGCCGCTTCCATAAGTATGGTTATCTTAATAATACAAAACTTCAAGAGGAGCAACATCACATAGTACCTCATCCGTGAAGGGATTTTTGATGTTGTAGGGAAGGTGACATTGCAGGCTGACGCAAAGATCTCTTCCTGGGTGAAGCCACCCAATGGTGTATGACTGCAAATGTGTTGTAGTCGGTAGGCCAAACTGCTTCACGACCTCTATTGAAATGAGGTTCTTTTGGCTCCCGCTGTCAACAATGAACTGCAGCGGAGAACCCTTCACCCACATCTGTGTGTGGAATAGGCGCTCCACCTCTTCTAGATCTTCAGGCTCAATATTCTAGATCTTATTGTTGGCCACAGTAGCACTGGGCTCCGCATCAATGATCTGCTTCCCTTTGTCATTCCCCTTGTCGGGTTCTGACTCAGATTTGAAACATGCATCGAACTAAGAAGCCTTCAGCTCGAGCACTAGTGACTTCTTGGCATGACATTCACTTGTGTTGTGCGTGGA
>APFE030113604.1:0-13219 GCA_000404065.3 Pinus taeda | reverse complement strand
CTTGACCCGTGAACCAATCTGCTTCACCTGTCTAGTGATGATGTGTCTAAGGAAAACCTTTCCCTCTCTGAAGACTACATCATAGCCTCTGTCTTACAGCATTGTGATCGACACCAAGTTTCTCTTCAGTCCTAGTACATACTTGACATCGGTCAAGGTAAGGCAAGCTCCATGCTCCCTTTGAAAAATAACCGTGCCTACACCTGAGACACTATACTTCTCATCATTACCCATCCCTATGAGCATCTGGAGATCTTTCTCCTCCAAAGTACTGAACAAAATTTTGTCACCGGTCATGTGGAAAGAAGCTCCACTGTCAAGAAACCAATCAATTCCCATCATGGATGAAACCATGCATGCGAAGAGTGTGAAATCCAACTCAAACTGTGAAGCAAGTGCCTCACCTTTAGATCCTTCCCCGGATCCCTTCTTGGACTTCTTCTTTGGGCAATTAGTAGCATAATGACCCAACTCATGACAACGAAAGCATCCCACCTTCGACTTGTCAACCTTCTTCCCATCATTGGAAGAACTATATTCGGAAAGAGAAACCTTCCCCTTCCCCTTCTTCGCCTTACTCGCTAAGGCACAGTTCTCCTCATCATGCATAGATGAAGAACTGTCTCTGGTGCACCGTCTAATCTCCTCTTGCACAAGATCTAACCAAAGTCTCTCCCATCCTGGAAATTTCTCCCTTCCATTCACTGAGTCCTGGTAGCTATGCCAACTCTTGGGAAATCCAAGGAGTGATAGACTCACCATCCTCATCATCGAAAGTCACCCCCACACTTCCCAGCTCATCTCGCCATTGGGTGAACTTCGTGAGATACTCGGGCATACTGTCTCCATTCTCACACTTAATGTTTCTAAGTTTTATCCTTAAGCGCCATTCCACCAGCTCAAAACTCAACCGCTTCCGATCTAAAATTCGTGAGAACGAAGTATTTCTTGTACAGAGATCGACTGTATGGGCATTCACCGGATATCTTACCTTCCAAAAGAAGGATGAATCCAGAGGCTACCTGGCCCGATTACAGACTCTGCCTGAAGAAATAAAACGTAGTCACTTCCTGAATAATAGATCTGATGATCAATTCTCGCTTTGATATCCTGTAGAAATCTCTTCTACAAATCAACCCTCTGATACCATGTAGAAATTTTGAATAATATGACACATATTCATAGAGATTATCTCGATTATACACTATTGCGGAATACATGCATAATACATAACCTCCTCTACGTTGATCACTAATTTACAGAAGTAGAAACAATAACATGTGCACATAGAAGCATCAATCACACATATCAACACAGTATTTTCCCGGGGAAAGCATCTCGCTAAAAACCCCACCTATCTGTATATTATATTGATTGAGAACATGTAACAATACATAGTACAATACTCTTCACAAGTATCCAGCACTATCTCCACCTGTTACACACAATACAACTCAGATCTGATCTCCAAATCTCCTCTACTGCTTGCCTGCCTCCACTGCACAATACCTGCATGAGAATGAAGGATAATGGCCCAAGCAAACTCGTATTTACTTGGCAAAATCACGTGAGCACAAGCTACCCATTTTGAGGCCTCCAAAAGCAAAATCAGGCCATGCTATGACAAAATTTTCTCTTAAAAGAGGTTTTAAACTTAAGTATTTGGCCAATTACTATCTGCAAGGAAATGTATTAGCAAAATCCACAAAAAAAAATCTCATCAGGATTATTAAACGAACCGTTGACCAAGGACAAAAGAATTGGCATAAGTCCTTAGTATTTGCTCTATGGGCAGATCGAATAACTCAGAAAGCCTCCATTGGGGCTTCTCCTTTTAATTTCGTCTATGGGAAAGAAGCAGTCTTATCAACAAATGTAGTTATTCCCTCCTTAGCCTTAGTTCAATTCATTGGAGAAACTCCTTCTTCATCTATGTAGGTTAGACAATTAAAAATTCTTAAGCTTTAATAGGAAAGGGAAAAAGCCAGGACCACGCATGCACATCATCAACAGTTAGTCAAAGCCTCCTTTGATTCAAATTTTGTAGCTTAAAAATATTTTGAACTCAGAGAGCTAGTATTAAAATGGGATAAAGCCCATGAAGAGAAAGGTAAGCATACCAAGTTCCAACAAATGTGGCTTAGTCCATTTCAGAGTGTGGAACAATTAGGCCCATCGAATTTTCTGCTACAAGATTTAACAGGTAAGAGAGAATCTCTACCTTTTAATGGATAGGTTCTAAAGAAATACTTTCAATAGAAGATGATCTCTTTTGTTCACTGTATGTTATTTCCTTTAGTTAAAAGTTTCCTTTACAAATAATAATACCAATTCAAAAGCATTTACTTATGGTTTTATAGAGGATAGTCTCTTTTTTATTTTGACTTTTTGCTTGTATAAGTAAAGATTTTTATGAAAGTAATCTTCATATATGAAATGTATAGTTAAGTTTGATTGCTCTTAAATTGCCTGTCTTCCCCCTTAATTATCTGATTTTTTATGAAACTTAGCTTTAAGAGAGAAATTTCTCCTTTACATCAATCTAGAAAAGTATCTATAACAAAGAAAAGTTCCTCCAGAAAGGGATCTTCAAAAAACTCTACATTTGTCGTCTAGAAGCTCTTAGGGAGCTGATGATCCTCTCCACTTAACCAGTTTTCATTTTTAGAGTGTAATTCTAAAATATATTTAAAACTTAAAGGATAAGAGGTCTCATCAAGAGTCAACTTACCATGATCATAATATTATAACTAACTGACATTACCAATACTACATATCAAAACAGGGTAATGGCTTAGGATTATATTGATCAAAAGACAAGGGGTCTCATCTTGAGCCAACTTGTTCAGTTAAGTTACAAATCAAGTGAATGGCATTGTCGATGTTGGTAACCAAATGAAGACTTTATCCTTTAAGAAATAAAAGATGAAGGGTTGAAGCAATAACGAATTATTTCAGAAAATAAAGAAACCAATAAGTATACTTACGAGCTTATATTTAAAATAGCATTCTGATTTAACTGGGATACTTGATCATTGTTGGTTAAAAGGTAACCCTGTCGAGGCTATGAATGCCTACTGGTAGTAGAGGCTCTACCGGTGACAATAGAGTAAACCAAAAATCGATCTGGGGAGAGACTTATAGCTTTTATCTTTAAAAAACAAGTAAAGACTAATGTAGACAAAGTTACCTTTTATAAGAAAAGAATAGTCAAAAGAACAATAGTTAGGTAGATGATGGTTTTCTTTATAAAAGAGCAGTATTAATTATCTTATATATTCCATGTAATTTGTTTTATTTCAAAACTATATTTATTTTGGAAGTTTTAGAAATTTCAAAAAACTCTTAGAGATAACTAATTCTTCCAAGTGAATTGCCAATTGTTGTGGTATTCAAAAACCCCCATTTATTAATGATAGTAGTTAATATTACGTTCATAAATGGGGACCCTTATATATATATATATATATATCCAAAAAACAAAACTTAGCATTTAGGCATTTCTTTTATTTTTTGGAATAAAGCAAAGATAACAATCAAAAACCTTTTTAGGGAACTAATAAATACTTACCTTTTCATATATAGCATGTCTAAAACCCACCAAAGGACTCTATGGTCGAATTTAGCATAAAATCCAACACAAACAGAAGTCCTTAGGCTTTTTCAGGCTTAAGTCTCACATCGCATATCACCACTTGTAAAGGACCCACTTTTAACATGATTTTGCGAAAAATGCGAGATGCAAAAACTACGATGGCACTGTGACCTTTATCACATCACATTTTCGGCATTAAAACAAACCCTTTATAGTTACTACTAGCCGATATTGCGAAATGCAATTAGCACCCACACCCACACCTTAAAATATTATGAGTAAGTGTTTTGAGTCCATCAAGTCTTTTACATAGGATAAATCTAGCAATTATCTATCTTTTGAAATAACTAACGGACAACTCACATCTCGCATCTCACATGAACACAACGGGAGATAAGAAAGGTAATAGGGACATATTGCGATATTGTGATCTGCGATATTGCTTCACAAATAGCACAGTCACTATTATCGCAGTACAGTGGCTCGCCACCCTAGAAGCTTTCGTTCCATTTTATGATACAAACATTTATGAGAATTAAAGCTAAGGGATAACGAATCATTAGTGGGAATTTAGTGGGAAATAATTGCATTTATGTGTGAAAATCCATTTAGCTTGATATGATATCTTCTTACGTGCGTTCTGTTGAAAATAGCAACAAGAAATGATAAAAATAGAATCTAGATATTACAATTTTAATTTGTCCTTGAATTAAAATTGTGAATTAAAATCGAATTTAGTCTCACCAACTACTTGGAAATAATTAATTAATTCATTATGGATTAATTAGTTGGAGAAATTCAAGATAGAAGTATTTCTACATTCATGCAATAGTTATCCCTTAGATTAAGGATATTATCTCTTAATTAAGGAGATAAGATTGAATTATATTTGAGTTGAAATTAGTTAATTTAGTTTACTGAGTTAAGTCCAGTTAAATTAGTTCCAAACTGTTTGAGGAACTAATAGAGAGTTAACAGTTAGTCGATGCATGCATGAACTCAACTAGTGTACTCCAGTTAACTGAATATTCCCTCATTAGAAACTCATCCATGTCTATTTTGAGAAAGACCCAATTGAGATTAAAGTCAAGGATGGTGTACTATCAATTGCATGTGTTTTCTTATAAAGGAAACTCATGCATGCATTCAAGGAAAGGTTCCTTTGAGGATTGCGCAGTTCTGGCAATGTGTTAGAGCAGTATTCCTCTTGGTGAGGTGAGAATCATCCTAGAAGAATAGCACAAGGAAATAGGAGCTTGGAGGACAGAGGAGAAGGCTTGTGAGAAGCCAGGATTGCTTGTGAGCATTTGTGAGGATTGTACTGAGACCTGGCTAGCTGTGAGAGCTAAGGCTTTGTATAATATCTATGTATTTCCACCTCGTATGATAATACAGATAGTGGGGTTTTTAGCTGAGGCTTTCCCCAAAGTATTTTCATGTGTATTGTGCATTGATTCTTCTTCTTTTGTTTATATGTGCTCAGCTTGATCTTGCTCAATATTTAAGCTTCCGGAAATTGATAGTAGAAGTAAGTTATAGTATTTTGCTTTGGTTATATTGCATTATCAGGTTAATCTACAGTCAGATTTTCTACATAGGTCTAAGAGTGAGATTTGTAAAGAATTTGCAAAATTTCTACACGTTCAAATAAAACTCTTTTTACCACCTTTACAAGCTATCTAAATTATTTCATTTTTACATTCATCTTTGTGTATCTAATAGTTGTAGTTCTCCATTTTCAGGAAAAACTAGCAAAGAAAAGCGCCGAGAACAATGGTGAAGAAAGGCAAGGTTTTCGCCTCTGAGAAGACAGAGATGACTCCCCTGTTCATGGATTCCATATGCAACAGAGAGGGAGGAACCTCTATATGGGAGGCTATGTATAACATACTGGAGGAAGAACAGCTGAGGATTATGAGGAAGAACAACCGAGGATTATGGAAACAAAAGTCACAGTTGACGGGCGTGATTCCTCATATGCTTCAATGTTGGAAATGGCATGCCCATTTTTGCACCGCATAGCCGCTCGACTGAAGATAATCCCTTATACTGACATGGTAAAATGGGTCATCAATGAAGCTGACATCTTAGATAGAGAATTCAAGACAATATTCCAAGAGGTTATGGGGTCTTTTACCCCAGACAACCTACAACTTATGTACCACCTACCAGAGCCCCAAGTCATCTACAATAGGCAACTTGTAGAGACTTTTTCTAAAGAGAACGATGACCTAATGAACTACACCCATGCCTGGTCAAATAATGAAGATAAAATCAAGAAAGAGAAAAATGGTATGTACACTAGTTCATCTGTTTGTCCCCCTTATAGTTTTGCAGTGGCTATGTTATGTAGACTATTTGGCGATAGTACTAAGTTCTCCCCAGAGTGGTTGTTGTTAATAGATGCAGCTATTAATGCAACTATAATGAATTGGGCACACATTTTGTTAGACAATTTAGCAAAAACATTTATCGATTATGGAAGGAAAAGAAGTGTTGCGTCGAGGGTTTACCCTCCATTTTTTATGAGAGCCTATGTCATGGATGTTATTTGTTTTAGTTAAAAATTCCCTATCATGGGGTGGAAATGGACTGTCTGAAATCCACTCATTATTCACATATACCACAAGGACATGTGGGAATCAAGTTTTGAACCACATTTTTTCAATATTTTCCATAGAGTTTGTTGAGATTGCAACAAGATGATGGAGCTTAGTGAAAACAGTTGCCTTCACTAAGTGGGCCCGTAGGCAAATTATGGCGCAAAGTCTATTTTTAGACATATGGATCATGTCTATGAGTTGCAGGATGTTGTTTATGGATGATTGGTCAAGTTGGTAAAAATAGATGGACTTCTATTTTAGACAACAGCGGTGACACTGTCAAGTCTAATTATAGAGCAGTCAAATATTATTAGCTTATAATAATATTTAGACTATAAACTTTATCTTATTCTATTGGAGCACTTCAGTTTGAGCTACAGATGTGACACATGCAGCTGTCAGAAGGAAATACGTTTTCTTTGTGGGTCAGTTGAATTGTTGCATGCATGACTTTAGTTAGAACTCAATCAGTTGATTTTGGTGGAGTTGATTGTGGAGTTGATGGAGTTGTGTTCAGTTTGACTTGGTTAAACTAGTTGTAATTAGTCTAACTGCAAATAGACTAATGATGAGTTGTTAAACTAATTATTAACTCATAATGCAACTAAAGAATAATCAGTTAACTCATTTGCATGTCAGTGCATGTTCAGTTCAACAGGGACAGGTGTTAGAGGATCAGATTGCTATCAGTTGTGACTATAGTTGTGCATGAGGATTTGCACAATCAGTGGGATTGAGTTATGCCAATGAGAATTGGCAAATACCAAGTGATTATAGCCTTTGCTCACATGATTCCCAGTGATTCTTTTGAGGTAAATATGAGTTTGGTTCAACCATTCTCATCCATTCTTGAGCAGGTATTGAGTAGTGGAGGCAGGCAAGCAGTGGAATAGATTTGGAGATTAGATCTAAGCTGCATTGTGTGTAACAGGTAGAGATATTGCTAGATACTTGTGAGAAGTATTGACTATTGTAATGTTACATGTTCTCAATCATTAATATACAGATAGTGTGGGGTTTTCAGTTGTAAGCTTTCCCCGGGTTACATACTGTGTTAATGTGTGCATTCTCTTGATGTTTTATTGTTATTGATGCTGCTATATTGATGATCAATGTAGAGGAGCTTATGTATTGTGTATGTATTCCGCAATAGTACATGATCAGGATAATCTCCATTGAATATGTGTTTATTATTCAAAATTTCTACAGAGTAATGCTTCCTATTCACAAGCGGCTTTATAATTGAGATGCCCCCAGGTTTTCCCAAGAAGATGAAGTTGACATCCTCCTAGTTGCCAAATGGTTCGGGGAGGAAACATTTACATATATTAGATTTTTTGGTAGTGTCACCTCCCCCCATGTCCTCCCATAGTATGTTCCAGATAAATTAATGGCTAGAGAGATAGCCTGTCAAACAGCTAGTGAGGGAGGAATGAGCAAGACACTGAAAGAATAAAAAAAGGTCATTTGGCCTACATTCCCTATACAGTGTGGAGAATTTGCATTACATGACCTAGGGTATATGTTCAAAGAAGCATAAAACATGCTATCTCTTCAATTACCTAGATTCCCTGGACGAAAATATGACTTGTTCGACACTGTCAAGGATTTCACCACTCTAGTGAAAATAAAAGTATTTAGTAATGAGGAGGATGTTTTTGATGACATATTTTTGTAGAAGAACACCTTCACAGAGGTGAAGCATATGGAACAACTACTTTTTGACCATGAAGACCTGGAATTTTTTTACAGTTATAGAGAAAGAAGGCTAGCAACGGTCCCATTGGACCAGTTACTGATTTAACCAATAAGGGAGCCTACTCCCTGTGTGACTATAGAAGGTGACTCCAAAGCAAATTCCAATTCCAATTCTAGAGTAGAATCTCAAGAGAAATCTATCGGGGAATCACAACATTCATCACAAAATGGGAAAAGAAGAAGCATTGAGTTAGTGAGGGATACAACCCAATCTACATAGAAGAGAGTTGAAGAAGATTTAGCTAGCAAGCATGCTGGAATCCCTACTACCTCTGCATAGCCAATAAAGCCCATGCTAATTTACTTAAAGGAAGAGTGGGACAATTTTAATAAAAGCCTCAATGTAGAGGAATAGGTGCCAGAGTTTCAAATTCTACAATAAAAAACAACCCTGGAAATTACAGTGGAAGAAACTGTAAATACACAAGAGGTAAAGCACATCCCTGTTACCCCTACTTCTGAAATAATTTTGAGAATTGAAGAAATACCCCCTTTGGATGTATTTTATATCCCATAGCATAAGGCCATGGTGAAAAGGCAAAGAAATAAAAGGAAATTGGACTTTATAGCTGCTACTACCCCTGTAAATGAACCAATGGATGTTCTATGGAAGGACTCGCTTGTTGATCCATGCACCAACCTTACTAGACTCTCGCATTTTGTAGGTGCTTATGCTACAATGACCATAGACAAAGCAACATAAATCCAGACGTTTCTTAGAGAAAAAGAAAATAAAGTAGCGTGGCTTGAGAACAACTATAGTAATTCAAATCTGACCAGTAAGAAGAGATACAGTTGGCTAAGCTTCAATAGGGATTTGAACAGATGCAAATAGAACATTGAACTAGCTTAGATGAGAAGGAAGCATAGGTGTAGGCAATAAATGATCTACATAAAGACGATCTGTAAATTGATCAGTTTGTTACCAAAGCACTTGATCTCATCTCCTAGTTGATGCATCAGAAAGAATTGATGTGCCAGAAGATTTCACATTGGAAATCCTATTGCAAAACAAGCGGTAAATTGACAAGTCAATTCGTAGAAATGCAACTTGAATATGATGATATCTTTAAAAATGTTTTTGATTTCATTGCCTGGCAAAAAACAGAGGATGGGAGAAAAGTCAACCTACCCAAGCTAGAGGAATCGCATAAAGAAATGTTATTTGCAAGAGTGGATTCTTGGCTTAAAGAAGCAGAAAAGGAAACAATAGATGCGCAGGTAGCAGCAAACTGCATCATAGAAAATATCAATGAAAATTTGCATAGTGTCAATCTTGTGGTAGATTCCATTGTAGGTTTCCTTCTTGATCTAAAATAGCTCGAACAAAAATGGAAACAGGAAGTGGAAGAAAAAGCAAAAGTGATAAGGCAAATGACCATGTTAGACTAGGAGGCATATTGGAAACATTTGGTTAAGCCTCATAGCCAATGGATGACCCTGTGATGCCTAACCACTTCCACCAAGAAAATGGCGCCAGCATTGACTGATGTCGTATTCACTAGACAGTTGAAATCTGAAATTGGCCAACCAACACAGCTGAAGCCCATGATGGATATTTGTAATATGAAGGATTAAATTCAGGATAATTAGTCACCTTGTTTATTTCCATTTTGATTTTATTTGTTGACACCTAATCATGAGGATTGGGTGAATAAATACAATTGATGTAAATAAATAATAAGAAATATGAACAAACATCGGGAGATGAAGTGAACAGTCTCCCTCATGTATATAATAAAGAGCTACCTAAAGGACTAATATGAATTAAATTTTTGGAGTTACTACTTGGTCTGACATGGTATCAGAGCCAAGTTCCTAAAATTAGTTGTAACTCGTTGACTGTGCCCTCTGCGCTCCTTGAGCTATGCATAATTGTCCTTTCTGTGTTCTCTGGGCTCTCTGCCATAATCCTTGTCTGTGCCCTCTTAACAGTTGGCACGTTTTTTCTATACAGTTGTAATAGCCCTCTGTCATAACGTTTTCTTTACTCGTTACTTGCTCCTCTCATTGGCCTGGCCCGAAGGAGAAACAAGTGAGCCAACCCATGCGACCGGTGTGCTGTTGAAGTGTGAGGGAGTGCTACACACCATACCTCCGTGAATGGTGCTGGTGTGTGAGAAGTGACGGCTCTGAGTGTTAGCACTCAAGCCTAGTATACGAGGTCATACGTTAGAATCACACCAAGCAAAAGAAGTTCCAAGTAAAAGTTCAATGCAAAAAGAAGTTGAAGAAAAAAGAAAGAAGCTTGGTTGGTTACAGTTTCTTTGCTCAGCATGAGCTTCCAGCTGAGTTTGGTGCTGATCGCAATTGCAGTGGTTCTGTCTGTCGTTGCCTCTATTGGGGGTGGCACTGTGGGTATCAACTATGGTCGCAAAGCAGACAATTTTCCCTCGGCTTACAAGGTGAAGGTGTTGTGTTGCATGTCTTATTGAAGTGTGAAGCTCTGGTTTTGCTGTGTGAAGGACCACCATACGTGCTTCTGCATGAAGTATGTTGAACCTAGGTTATAAACTGGCTTGTGCGTGAAGTATACGTGACGGGGGCATGACTGTGTTTAATTAAATGTTGCGTTGAGTTATTTTTATGGTCAATCTCTGCAAAAAAAATAAAAAAATAATTCATTAAATCGGTAGTTCATTTGTGTTGAACTGGTAGTCCAAGAATCGTGTATGCATTGAAGTATTTTTGGCATATAAAAATCATTGAATGCCATGTGCTGAATAGAGTCATTTTAAAACAAGGTCGTGGGTTGAATCCATGAAATGTGTTGGTATCAAAGCACTATGGCATGAAGCATTGTGAACGCTATGGTCTCACGCTATATGGTATATACCTCTATTGAATACTCTATCCATACGTTGTTGATATATATAGATGATATATACCTCTGATATGATACCTCTGTTGAATGCGGTGTACAGTTTTTTTGTGTATTGGAACTACTCCACAATATATTTAGGTTGCCACTCACCATATATATTCTATACTTTAACACTATCTAGTTGAATGTATATTGACATCTGAATTTGTTGTCTCGTCATATCATAATTATATTTTTTCTCATTAGGAGTAAAAAAATTGCAGCAGAAGTTTTTTGTTACAGTATGCATTCAATCATATCCATTGTGGGAATAGTTCTCATTGGCAAGGAGAACTATCTTGAGTGGTCTCATATGATAAAACACACCCTCATTTTCAATGAGTAGTGGAAAGGAGTGTGCATTGGAGACGAAGACAAAGAGCCAAAACAGCCTAACTCAGACAAAGAGCCCGCCATTTGGGAAAATAAGAAAAGCAAAGCTTATGCATTAATCGCAGCATCTGTAAATGAAGAGGTGAGTTGCCATATTTTTCCATTTTCAACTTCTTTCGAAGCCTTACAAAAGCTAAAAGAACTCTATGAATCACATTCTGCACTTAAAGTTGTTCAACTCATGATTAAACTCTTCACTCTTGAATTACAAAATAATGATCCTCTTGCTCTTGCATCGAAGTAAATATATAATGCATGATATCAATATCCACTAAGGTTGAATTGGATATTCCTCTTATCACTTTTCTCAAGGCACTTTATCCTACTTACTCCAATTATCTTGAGTCACTGCAAGAAAATGGAAATCTCAAAGATATTACCTTTGACTCTCTTGTGAAAAAATTTGCTGAAAGAGAGAAAGCTTTTGGAAAGAAGACAGCCCCTGAATATTCTAAAGAGGTTGTGTGCCTTGCTCATAAAGAAAATAATCTTGCTTAAGATTCTTCCAGAGGAAGAGGTGGTCGAAGAGGAAGAGGAAGATATTTCAGAGACGGGGAGAAGACACTCTCAAGGAGAAAAGGCAAATCTGCACTGCATATGCTACAAAAGAAATGGATCACATGATGCCTCTACATGAAAGTTACCATGGGACAAAATTGAGCAGCAAAGAAATCAACAAAAAGCTAAAACTAATGACACAGACAAAGGTAAAGCACCTGAATCTGCTCACTATGTTGTGGCACAATGCAATATTGGAGTAAATGAAGATTTATTTAATTCTTTAATTGCTTCTTGGAAAAATGCCTAGTTGCTTGATTCAGGAGCAACTTGCCACATGACTCATAGAAAAGATTTTTTTGAAGAATTTACTAACAATGTATGTGGAGCAGTATACTTTACATACAATAAAAAATCAAGCCATTAGAGCTTGGCACAATCAGGCTTAAATTGCCCGGTCTTCCAGACTTTCTTCTACATCATGTTCTCTATCTTCCACAGCTGAAGACAAACTTGTTGTCCTTGGTTCACATCCGCCATCAAGGTCACTCCATTCATATGTTTAATGGCAAGCTTGAGGTGATAAAAGCATCTAACCACTCACTTGTCATGAGGGGAATAGAAGAAGAAAGGCTTCTCAAGCTGCAAGGTACCTCTGCTCATGCACAACATTTCTCATACAATTCTCATTATGAAGAAGGTACACTTCCATCAAGTTTCTTATGTCATGCTAGATTTGGACATTTGAACTATGACAGCCTCTGCTTGTTGAAGAAAAATGGTGTTGCTAGTTTGCCTACAATACCTAAGAAATTTAAGCAATGTGATGCTTGCATTCTAGGAAAGCATAGCAAACAATCTTTTCATGATTCAGATTCAAGAGCACATAGAAAACTTGAACTCATTCATTCAGATTTATTTGGTCCAATGCTTGTTCCTTCTGCAAATGGAAATGAATATATGATGGCATTTATTGATGACTACACCAAAATGTGTTGGGTTTATTTATTGAAGAACAAATCTGATGATTTTCAAACATTCAAGAACTTTCATAAATGGATTGAAAATGATGCACAGTCTCATATTGGATCTATTCACACTAATAATGGAAAAGAATACACATCAAATGAATTTGAAAACTATCTTCGCCAACATGGGATCAAACATCAAACAATTGTACCTTATAATCCCCAACAGAATGGTGTAGCTGAAAGAATGAATAGGACAATCTTAAATATGGTATGCTCCATGCTCTTTTTCAAAAATGTAAAGATAATGTTTTGGGCTGATGTTGTTCTATGTGCTACATATATAAAGAATAGATGTCCATCTAATGCTATTAGAAACAAGATTCCATATGAAATGTGGTATGGGCATGTTCCTTCGGTCAAACATCTCAGGATTTTTGGTTCCACCTGTTATGCTTTGATACCAAAGCTACATAGAAACAAACTTGGTGCTAGAAGTCGTAAGTGTATTTTCTTGGGGTATTCAAATACCTCCAAAGCA
>APFE030113603.1:0-15590 GCA_000404065.3 Pinus taeda | reverse complement strand
AAATGAATATTCATTTAATGCAAAATTTTAATGTAAAATTACATTATTATAATAAGATAATTTTATATATTACATCAATAAATAATAATTTTAAAAATATATTATCTTCGAAGGTAGTTTATCTGGGAAGCTTGTGACATGTAAAGTTATGTTAGTAATGAAAGTCATATGTTCAATTCCTCTACTGTTGAGTCCATGTGCCATTCTAAAGAGGCGAGGCAGTTACACCTAGGGATTATATTGGTAGCAGTCGTAATCAACTATGTGTCACACAAGTATGAGTCCAACCTAGTTGCCAATTCCTCTAGTATATAAAAAATTCTAAAAATATATTAATCATAATTCCAACACAAGAATATTATAACATCTAATATTATACAGATAACAACAACTTGAAAAAGAATATCAACATAAGACAAAATCATAACACATAAATACAACATAATAGTGACATAACTTGTAATATCACATGGATAAAGAAGACTCTAAAATGGAGTATTTGTTTGGAATGGAATCATAAAATAGATATATTTCTATGCAACATGTTACTCTTTGTAACATCAAGTAGATAACAAACAAGAGTTAAATATTACCTACAATGCATGACATGAAAACTAAATTATTGGTGATGTTAGCACTAGAGCAAGAGAGAATGTACACTAAAGCGAGATAACTTGTAACATCACATGGATAAATAATAATATAAAAATGATTATTTATGTGGAATGAAATCCCAAAATAGAGATATTTCTCTCTAGCAAGATACTTAATAACATCACATAGATAATAGGGGTAGTAGGTGGAAGGGAAATCATTCTTAATGGCAAGGAAAATAAAGAGATTTCCTTTGAATGGAGTCTAGGTAGAGCTTCAAATATTCGAGTGGAGCCTTTGGTTTTTTTCCAAAGGTTGAAGCTTCTTGATGCAAGTTATATTGGAAGTCTGATTGTTTTTTGGAATTTAGCATTAGCTTTCAAATTGATGCGTAGAACTTCCTCTCCAATGTTGACAAGCTCACAAGAATTGTTAGGAAAATACAAAATCAAGTTAATATATTTGAAATTGTTTAATATTATCACATACTAAGGGAGATCAACAAATAGGTAAATCATTTGGCCAACATGGCCTCTTAGCTAGATTATGGAGCCCTAAGAACTAAAAGAGGGGTCTCAACATTCCCCATCCCTTAAGTTTCAAACCATAGTTAGGACTATGATTTGTATGACAAACAATTGGTACATCAAATGGAATGGGTGATTTAATCTTGGAACACAACATTCAAGGTGTATAACCTTGATGATACCCTCATACACTCAACATTTAATGTTAGAGTAGGTTCATCAATCACATTGAAAATTAGGGATTTTCTATAGCTGGGATAATGAATTTGGCTTTATGTATGTAGGTTGGAGAATTTGTGGATTCTTGCTTTGTTTCATCTTAGTTTGAATTAGGGATTTTCCTCTGGTCCTGAGTTGAGTTCCAGTTCATTCTCATGGGATTCTAGTCCGCTTGATATCCTATATGGTGTTTTGGCGGTTGTTGTGTTGGTTGCTTTTTGGTTTGATATGGAAGACCTAGAATCATGGATCAATCCCATTGTTTCCTTTCAAGACTCTTAGGTGACTCTCTCTCCTTGTGTATGTTGGAAATCAAAAGGTTAATGGAATAAGCTATCTAACTGTAATTTCCTTACTCTATTATCAATTGTCTGAAGGGATGTTCAAAAAAGGTTTGGTTAATGGTTATGGTTCTTTGTTAGAGGACTTTCTGGGTAATGGAAGGGCGATTTTGTAGGTGTTGTGTAGTGCTTTTCGAATGGACCACCTGAATTTTTTGTTATTCCCATTGTATGAAATCATTAATATTTACAGATTTCTAAGGAGATGGAAAGATTTTATAATGGATGATAGGAATTTGATTCTCTCTATTATTAGTAGGATGCATTATTAGGAATAAAATATAAATAGTGAACGTACTTTCAACTTGTAAATGTTACATAATAAAGGGTGGCAAATATAATCCCTTCAATCTAAGCAGAAAAAATTTAAGTATGGAAATTTAATTTAAAGTGTAGAATCCTTAGCAAATGTTACTAGTATTTAATATATAACTATAAAATGTTTGATAATACTTTTGTAAAAATATTTAAAATTTCTAATGATTTTATATAGTTTTTACATGATTTTGATGATTTTCAAGGTAAAATAATTTTACATATAGAATTCGGGAAAATCATTCTTATGAAATTTATTCTCAGGGTGAAATTTAGCCCCCAAAATTTTCCTTAATTAGTTAAGTGCATTGCTCTTTGACAAACGATTGTGAATTTGGTTAGAAGTCCCACTTCAAGTATGCCAAATGTAGGTTATCTATTGAATTAGTAGTTGATGGGTCATAGAAAATAATATTTTACAACAACAACAACAAGAAAATGTGGAAATGTTAGGTGTAGACCAGAACTTTCGTGCCATCATAGAGAACCAAGAAGAAGCTTGCAACCATCATGCCTTTATCTAGTACAAGTGTTTAATATTGTGCAATTTTTGTTTAATATTAGGTGTTTTTTGTATAATTTATACTAGTGATATCTTTTATAATCTCTTTTGAAGGATTGTTGTGTTTATTTACATAGTAAGTTCCAACTTATGGACGAGATTTAGAATTTCTTTTTGGGAATAATATATTTTTTTATAATATTATATTGGCTAATGCCGTTGCAAAATATTTCTAGTGCAAAATGCATCCAATCTTATTTAAAACAAATAAAAACATAGATAACAAACACAAGTGAAAGGCTATCCATAAGGTAAAACAAATAAAATCATATATAAAAAACATGAGCTAAAGGCTACCCACAAGGTATGACACTAAAACCATTGACGATGATAACACTAGAGTGAGAGAAGATGTCCCAAACTTTCACCCCAAAGCTAACTTCTATATTGACAAATCTTTTGGTTCATGTGTTGCTTTATATACCAACTCAATCTCATAATCATAATGCATGTGGAATTATTTCACAACCCTTCTAGAACAAACCCTCCACACACCAATGAAAATATTAGCACACAAAATATAGAAGAATATAATGTGGAAAAGTCTCAATACAAGGATATGCCACTATATTATGATAACTTGTAACATCACATAGATAATGACCACATGATGTGACACTGCAACTACTAGGAATGTTTGTAGACTATATTAAATGTGTTCATAATTTAATCTATGGCTAGACCAAAACTCAACCAAATTGGATACCTTTTCTTACTTTTCTTTTTGACTAGAGAAATCAACAAATGGGTTGGTCCCATACTCATGTGACCTATGGTTGGTTTCAACCACTACTAATATAACCTCTATGTGAAACCACACATACCCCAACACATGACTCACAAGCTAAATAAAAAAGATTTGAACCTTGGATCACATATTTTACATAATACTTCATAACATTACCATATCCAATCAAATTGTCCCTTGAGAACAACCAAATTAACTATCTTAAATTTAACTTATAATATAATTTTTTTTTTAAATTTAATCAATTATTTAAATATTCAATTTATTCATCACAACTCATCTCCTAACGTCATCGCTTACTAATAACAAACTTCTCATATATTATAATAATCTACTCTAACACTTATTACATTTCACAATACTAAAAACTAAACAAATAAAATTGAAACGAACAATATCAAATATCACCTTTCTATTTACATAGAATAACTACAATTTTTTGTTGTTGAAAAAATGACACATTTTAAAATAACTATAATTCAATACACTTATAGATTTTTTTTCCATAATCACATTTACTTAAATTATTACCATATATCCAAATAAACTATTCATTCAAAAGTCTCTCCATTTTATTTAAACATTAAAGAAATCAAATTATCATAAAATGTGATTTCCTAGAATTAATAATAATCTATTGTAACCCATCTCATATTATAAAGTCCACATAATTAAATACCATCATATATTTATATTATATTATCAATCCCACGTGTTCTTCTTCCTTGTTAGGTATATGGATATTTTGTATGAGGGAAGTCACTTTGGGTTTGCAATGATTTCTCAACTCTCATCAACATGTACTTTGTAATAAAGGTTCCTATAAAGTTCCTAAAATACTATGTATATATTGCACGGGTGAATACTGTCTTTCTAATCCATTTCCTTATTCATGATGTCTACAAACTTTGTCTCCTTATGGAACACCATTTGTTTGGTTATGCTGATTTAGATTTTCCTTGGGTGCTCTCGTGAAACAGATTTTCCATTTCTTTTATAGTCAAGTCTTTAATCATTGACCTTGCCTTAGAATTTGAGAGATTCTTTTAAGATTTTATTTGATTATTCAAATACACAAGGACAATAGAGGTCACTTCAACTCGTGATCGATTTCAACTTGCCATGAAATTGTGACTTAGGTATTACAGTAAATTAGATATGATTTTTTTTTGTGGTTTAAATGATATAGTTGATAAAAGTTTATTTTAGTATTGAACACAAATTCAATAGGTACATTTTCATGTTGAAGCACTTACACATTGCTTATAATTACACAAATTCAATAGGTACATTTTCATGTTGAAGCCAATTAATTATGTTAGGTTATTTGTATTGTATTGTATGTGTTTCTTTAGGTGAATTTGTAGATTTAGATAGATATATTTAACTTGTAAATAATTATGTGTTGTGTATTCATATTCCTTTTAGCACATTTATACATTATGGTTAGAAAAGCAATATAAACTAATTACAATATTTTTTATGATTATAAATATTCTAATTTAGGCATGTTTTAATTATTTATTATTTTTGTTTTTACCTTAATGAGTGTTTTTTTATAAGTTGGAAGGTCAATTAGATATGTTATACTTTTATAAATTAGCATATTTTTATAATCATTTTATTAACTTATTATGGTTTTAAAAGTTGGTTATTAGTAATAGAAATTAGTCATTGCAAAGTTTCATTGAATCTATATGTTTATAGAATTTAATCATTGAAGTGGAAAATCTGCATAAAAAAACCACCATAATTTTTTAGACAGTTGAAGCTACTCATCTTCTCTAGGGAATCTTGAATCCCACATTGAACTTTTTGTACATAGGATATATGAACAACATATCTCCATAGGAAGTATTTCCCATGCTTCCATCTCTCCCATCCTAGCCTAGATAAAGTTGACATCAAAAACTTGAGTAGAATATTGATTTTGAGTTTTTTAATATGACAATAAACTTACTATTAGGTGAAAACTTGACAAATGTTATATAGAATATTATCATTATCGATCTAGCAAAAGCAAATTATATAAATGAGGGATGCAAAAAGAGTATGTTGATCCTTGGGATCTTTATCTTAGCTCCACCTATGAACACTTTGGCAATCCATTTACTAGTAGTCCATGTATTAAATGTTAGTTGTTGCTTACGAAGTAATATGCTCCTAAATCTACAATTTCATGACTATCACATCCATCATGTCTTAGCCCAATAATCCTACCTATCTTCCCTAGGTATCCCTCTACCATGGGACAAGTAATTATAATTTTCATATCCTTCTTATTGAGAGTTAATTTTAGCTTGCTAGTTTCACTAAAAAAAACATGAATACATAATATTTCACAAGCACATTATAAAATCATTCACTTTAATAGTGGCGAAAGAAACAATCTCAATCAAATTTTTACGGGGTCAACCAAAATAGCCTTGCGGATTTTGAGAATATTATCCTATTGAATACAAGGATCTCAACCTTATTCAATCTTAAATGCTTCCATGGTCGATCCTTAATGATTTTGATCATAGATTACATGAGGCATTTGGGCATGATGATGAATACACCTAGTATAAATAATAGAGTTCAATGTATAGTTCAGACATTTCCACCCTTAGTATGGTTCGTAGGTTAAAGCATATGTCCAAAAACATATCCACTAGAGTGAATGCTACTAGTGAAAGCCAAGGAGACAAAAAACTATATAAAATAGTTCAATAATGTTACTTAAGAAATGAAGTTACCCAAGCAATGAACTTCTCCATTCCATCTAATAATTAAATCAAGTATTGTACAAAGTTTAGTGTTAGTGTAATAGTATTGTGCTTTGAAAAACTATTTGTGTATTGAATTTATTGAATAAACTACACAAGGATCCTCACAAATTGAACGAGTCCACAGTGCGACACAAAGTAAAATAAGATGCATACTTACCCATATACTTCAATGGAATCAGAGTAGATCATTTTGTCACTCATCAAGGCATGCATATCAACATTACATCTATTTAGTGTTGTAATTCAAGATTGACATGATCCCTCTACATAAAACAAAATGTTTCATCCTAATGGGAGATAATAGGTAAAAGACAATTCAAGGTACACTCAAAGATATGATAGGACAAGTTGGTGATATTTTTAGAAAGTTCTATTTTTTATGATGGATATAGAAAAATAATCCATAAATCATGTGGTGAAAAACACACCTATCATAATTATAAATAAAATGATTTGCATGTTAGGAGAGTTCTAGATTTGTTCCCACTACCACAAATCTCACAACTAGTAAAAGTGTAGAGTGTACCAAATAATGAAGTGACATTTTTTCTCATAATGATGGCACTTTAGATTTGAATAAAATTTAAATTGATACAGAATCTAAAATAGTACTAAATGATTGGAAAAATGAGCTACATAATCTATATGTTGTCCAGATTACATAATCTAGATGTTATCGACATTGGAAGAATCAATGTCCAAAAAGTCCCCTTCCATCCATTGTACCAACAGGCCAAATGACATATTGAATTTTTTAACAAAACATTCATCATGATTCAAACAAATTAAAACTATTGATCATGTTATGATATTTAATTTCCCCAATAGAATGATTTCATATGGCTTCCTTTAAGAGTGAAAGAAACAAATAAAACTACAATCATCTCCAAAAACTTCCCTAGATGAATTTAAGCCTCAAGAATTGGATCTAGGAAATGGTGGAAAGATGCTAAGATCATTTATTGTTGGATTAATGATGTTGATTATAAGAAATATTCACTAAATATGTTGATGTTTATGCATGGAGATAGATGGGCTTGAAAGGAATATGTGAACATCTAAGAGTTATATGTACTAATATGTGATCATATGCCAAATTGGTTAGAAAATTATTGCCCATAATCTCTCATAACCTTAAAGAAAAAAAAGTTAAATTTGAAATTGATAAAGTATTAAAAATAGGATATATTTAGATGATTTAGTAAAATAAATAGTATTATAATCTTGTAGCACTTACATCATGGAAATATGGACAATTCAAACTACATTGGATTCCCATATGCCAAATAAGGTGATAGAAAAAGACCTTTTGCACATCCTCTTTACTAAATATGTTTTGGTGTAAGTGAACTAACATATATGTTATAACTACAAAATAACACACCTAATTCCACTAACTAGGATGCTCAACACTAAAGAACAACATGTGCAAGTGTACTAGTGAATACTAAAAAGCATCGTGAATAAGAAAAGCTAGAGGTTCCTAAGTTTTTCATTTAAAAAGTTGATTCACGTAGAGTCTCTTCAGTAGTTTTGCATAGATCACCATGGTTGTTTCTTTGATAGTTTCACATATATTTAAAAATGATGGCTCAACAGGTTTTGGACTACTTCACTTTAAATGAGAAACCCTCTAATGACAAGGCAAGCCTAGATAGCTTAGTCTCGAGCCATTCCACTCTTTAAGTAGTGTTAAGGAGCCTCCGAATGAATCATCTTGTCTCCCACTAGATTAAATTTCATAAATGAGCTAGAGGGAGCCAAGGCTTGGGTTCGAGCTTATAAATATTACTGGAATTGGGAAGAAATCAATTGAGAAGCCAATGCAAAGTTATGATGTCAAATTGTTAAGCCAAGGAACTTCCTTGTATTCAAGGAGCTCACCATTGAGAGCTCTCATAAAAATTCTTTGAGGAGACATTATTCTTGCAAGGATAGGGAAAATGGACCTTCCTTTAGGAGAGTCTGTTGAGAAACCAAGTGTAGTGGAATTAATTACTTGTGAATATTTCTATTTCTTATTTATTATTTGTTATGTATTCTTCATCAAGAAATTATAAAAAATGTTCAATCTTCTAGGAAAATAAAGAGACAAGAGAGACAAAATTAGGCTCCAAGCCAGGGAAAAGCCCCATAAGGGGGAAAACCGAATAATCCTTCTCTTATAGAATCAGATCAAAATGAGATATCCAAGGCCCAAGACCAAAACCAAAACAACCACAAATGTTACAAGTCAAACCCTCCTCCAAGTCTCCTCTAATAGTCAAATTGAATGTTGGTCAACCTTCTCAAAATCGGGTCAAAATTCATATTTCAACCCTACAGTAGAGGCCGAATTTTAGCCCTGCAATACCACAGAAGTAGCCTCAGAAAATTTGCACATGTGAGCTTAACTAGAGCAGAAAATTTTGATCTTCTTCTCTCATATTTTTTGTTTCTCTCTCTTTTGACTTAGGCTCCTTTTCTTCTTGAGTATCTGCAAAAATAGATAGATGATGATGTGATGAATGAATGGTTCTCCAAGAGGTCGAATTGAATCTAATATATAGTTGTCCAGGAGGGTTGAATAGGTGCCACATATGCCGACTTGTACAAGGAGGGTTGACTTGGTCTTTGTGTTGACTTTTGATTCAAACATAAAGTTCAAATTCTTTACAAAAGTCCAAATGGGACTTGATTCAAATACATTTTCTTTTTGACTCATAATAAATTCGTTTGACTCTATAAGCCTGAAGAACATGCTTTGAAAAAAAATAAAGTAATAATAATGAATATGATAAATATATTAATGATGAAATAATATTACATTATGATGATCGACACTATTTACAATTTCAACACTCCCTCTTAACTAGGGAGATATTCATAATGATTCAACTTGATATTATCAAGTGGAAATATTCATATAATAAAGGATCCAGATTGATAAGAATCAATGATGATTACATCCTCATACACATCATTTTCATTCTACCAAGGCCTTGAAAAGTAAGCTCTATCTCTCTATTGAATTAGAGCATAATGTTGGGAGGCATAAATTTGGACACCACTACCTCTCAAGGTACATACCCCACCCAGGTGTTCACCAAGGTATATCCTCATAGGACCATTTCCTAATCCATTGCCACAATACTTAACATTAGGAAATGTCAGTCCTTAGGATCATTCTCCTCTTAAAATAATGTACTTACCTTACAATTGTTAGTCCTGGTCACAATACACATCTTCAAGAATATTGGTCCTTGATGCTTATCCAATCCACTATTTGCCTTACCAGTGTTCATGCACTAGGCTTATGACTATTAACCTTGTCCATAGAACATGAGACATGGAGAACACCGTGTCCACCCTCACTCCCTCTCAACTGGGGAGCTTTAGAGAAATTTTGAGGTAAAAATGGGCCTCAACACAAAAATGTACAACAAAAATAAAATTTATGAGAACCAATAAGATTCAATATGATGATGTAAACCATGGGGGACGATTCGTGATTTTTGGAGTAAAAAGGTAAAAAAAAAGAAAAAAGAAAAATATAATAATAATAAAATACCTTTTCAACTAATGTTTTCATTTTATCTCTTTATGATTTTACTCAAATTTTGAGTGGGGCACTCACTGGATGCAAATTTAATTTTTCATCAGGAGTACCCATGTTGCATACTTTTTATGGACCCTACTATTATAAAGAATGTGAAATTACATAAAAAAAAAAAGAAAAAATAAGAAAAGAAAAGAAAAACATGATTCTGGAATAATGTTTTTCATGTATTTCACATTTTTCGTGTAGTAGAGTCCATCAAAAGTATGCAAATTGGGTACTCCTTGGATGAAATTAAATTCTGCATCCAACAAGCGATCCCGCCCAAAATTTGAGAAAAATCGTAGAGAGATAAGTTGAAAATGTGAGTTGAAAAAGTCACTTTTTCTTTTTTCCCTCCAAAACTTGATGAGGTAATCTAATATTCTTTTATTATTTCCGCTATTATTTTATAATATCCCTTAGGAGCCCCATTTTAGACCTCAAAATTTCTCGAATGGAGATAAATACATGCCCAAGCTTGTGAGCTTGTGTAGGAAGTACCCATACCTCCCTTACATTAAATACTTGTTCTTCGATGGAGATCTATTGTAGCTTCTTGACTCTCATCTGCATCATACTCTCGAATCATAAATCACTTCGACCTTCTTGGTTCTATAATAATCTTCATGTAGCTTTGATCAATATCATAGTTGAATCCAACATGTCATCAAGTAATTCTTCAAACACCTTATGGAGCCAAACTTCTTCACAACTAATTGTACAATCCTTCACATCTTCTTTGTTTGTATTGCAACATAATTTTGCTTCACTCTCTTCCAAGATATCATACCAACTCCCAACCATTAGTAATATCTTTATCAACATCAATAATATTAACCAAATCGAAGTGTTCTTGAATTTAATATATTAGGGAACCAATCAACTGTTAGTACAATGATGTATAAACAATATTAGAACTCTTTAACTTCTTGCTAAAGGGTATTGCCATAGATCTGTCATATGTAATTCTGAATAATTTTGATCACAAGCTTCTCCAAGTTTTCTGCCAAACATCAAGTATCATTGTATCCATCCAGGTTATGTAAGATTAGGCTTTTAGCTTCCTCTTTCCAGCTGAGTTATGTGAACTTCTTCCCTTTTATTAAGTCTTTCTTTCATGCTGCTATCTAATCAACTTCTTTGATGCATACTTCAAAATGTTTTCTCCTTGTCTATTAATATTCAAAAAAATCTTTGTGCTTTGCTATGTTCTTTCAATTCTTCCTTCTACTAGTAAAGCTTGGATAGTTCTTGTTTTGACCTGCAAACTTTATTAGAAGACTATGAAAGAAAAAAAAGAAAAGTGTATATAAAAAATAACAGCGGTTAGTAATCAAAGAAATGAGAAGTGGAATACTTATCTCTTTGAGGAGAGTCATCTCCCTCTTAATCTTGGAACTTTTCATCAACCTTGTCCTCACAACAATATGATGTCATTCATGCCATTCCCAAGAGCTAGTTCTTCTTTTTATGGTGGAAATTATTAGTTAGGGTTTTTGTTCCTAGAATTTTCTAACTCAAATTTTTGATAGGTTTTACAAACCCTAGTTTCTTCAAAATCTTCAAGATATGTCATTTTAGGAATTGCAAATTCTACAAGAATACTTAAATGAGTTAGTTGCAAAACCCTAGAGATGTTATTGAAAAGACTTCTATGAGATGTAGTTCATTTCATTTTTTGATCACAAAAAACAATTCTTCATATACAAGGAATGGATATGAATGATAACATCTCAAGATTTATAATATATCTATGCAGACCCATCAATATAAAGGATCATAAGAATGTTAGCATACTCTTCATGGTCATTCCTTAGATGTAATTATGAGCTATAATACTTAGTGTTATAGACAATATAGGTTATGAAAAGAACAGAAAAATTAGACACACCTCTTCAACCTTGTCCAACCTTTCTTGTTCTCCATCTTTTCCTTCGAGTATCGTATCATAATTGTTACAGGGAATAGTGTCCACTCGGA
Organism: Pinus taeda; assembly: GCA_000404065.3. Classification (NCBI taxonomy): domain Eukaryota; kingdom Viridiplantae; phylum Streptophyta; class Pinopsida; order Pinales; family Pinaceae; genus Pinus; species Pinus taeda. Next base: position 3,953 of record APFE030113603.1, on the reverse strand, counting down.
GCTGCTATTCCCACTAAGACTGGTAGCTATCTTAGAAACAAACAAGTAAAGTCTACTTTCGCTTTCCTTTATGAAAATAGATAAGAGTGGAACAAAGGACACCAACCTTAGTTTTGCGCTTGGTTCCCTTGCTTGGATTCTCTCCTTCCTGAGTAGATCTTTCCGCATTCTTCTTCGTCTGCCCAATTGTGGAATTCAAGCAGCATACTACTATCGAAGAATAGAGATCTATATTTCTAAATAATACCAGGACCAGACATGTATTTAACCATACAAAATGCATATACATTCAAACATACAAGAATATTAGGAAAAACTGAATAGCTTTATTAAGAATCAAGAAATTAGCTAAGAGGATTACAACCATATGTTCTAACCCAACATCATCCTCCACAAGAAATCCCTTTTTTCACCTCAAGTAATCTTAGATCGCCCAACACTATGAAGCATCACCAAAGAAACCAACAAAACACTTCTTCTTACAAGATACAAGATTCCAGCCTTGGATCTCTGTGTGATGCAGGGATTCCATATATAGATGATTGTAGGGGTGAGTCATCTTCTAGGGTTTTGATTAGTGTCTCTCTCTTGATATTTCTTGATTCCCACTTGGAGACTTGATGATCTCTTACTATCCCTGGTCGAAAACAGAAGAGGCAAGTGTCAGAGGGGAAGGCTTCTGAGATTCCATGATCTTCCACCTCACAAATTGTCCCTGCCATTTGTCCATTCCCGACCATCGCACCCTACAGAGGGGAAATTCAGTATGCATCACACCCTTTACACTGGGAAGGTGATATGCATCGCACCCTCTGCACTGGGTATTTAGTATTGTCTAGTTTTGACCATTTTTGAGTAGTTTTTAGTGGAGAACTTCTAGGAGATGATGTAATCAGCTAACCTTGTTCCTTTAGGCAGTAAGCAACCACCTTTTAGGGACTTTAGAGCCCTTGTTTATGGACATTTTATGAATTGGGTTGCAGTTCCCAAAAATTTCCATAAACAGTTGCCCCTCAAAGCATGGAGGTCGTTAATTCTTTGATGTCGAGTGAATATGCTTTACAATGAGGTTCCGAAGTTTTTTCGAGCTGCGAGGGTGACCTGTAATAAATACAATACAATTTACATTATCTTGACAAAATTTTCATGATCTAGCTGAGGCGGCATTCCATTGCTCAGCTTTATAAATTCATTTTCATGTACATGGACAGACAATCGTCTGTGTAGCAGACTGATGATTTAGACTCATCATCCTTTGATTTGGATGATCATCTGTTCGGCAATGATGTACATTTGATGTCTTTATATTCCTAAATATATCGCAGCCCAGATGGATGAAACTAGATCCAAGGTCTTTAAAACTCGTTCAATCTTCACTCGGGCTACAAGTTGATCCATGTGAAAAGTGTTTTGGAGTCGAACATGGAAAGACATCGCCTGATTACCAACCAAAGATGTAAGCTGTTAACAGGCGCGAGAGGAATCACCAATAATGACAATGACCCTCAAGGTACTACATCAATTCGCGCAGTGTGAAAAAGGACTTGGTGTTGAACACCACCCAAAATCTCTCGGTCGAAGGCCATTAATGTAAACCTATCGCTGAAAGTGAGAAACTTGCCATTGAGGCATGCAAGCTTCAAAGTACTGAAAGGGTTGTTCCTAGGTCAACTTCTTGGATAATGAGCTGATGTCGACAAGAAGTGACCCGTCGTAGGAGGGCCTTAATGAATCCCACATCTATGACACAGAACGAAGCAAATGATTTTGGAGGTGAAAACAATATGATGATACAGGGTTCAGGGTGGCAGTCATGAAAAGAATGGAGCGTGAATGTATTGCAGCGGGTGAGACATAGGTGAATTCTCTGAATGAATTCTCTTCAACATATCGGTGACACTGACGATGGATTGGTAGCATTAACCCCAAAGATGGTGGTGTGATGAACCAATGGTGATATGACTAGTGAATGAAACAACCCAACCCAGCTTGGATGCGGAGAGAAAGTGTCATGTTCAAGAGCGACTTGCTACCAATAAAGTTTATTCAAGTTTTCTTCCCAATTTTCCCCAGTCATTGTTGACCAGTACCTCTTTATTTTTGTCAAGCTTGAGGAGGATACATATTCTTGTTCTATAATCCGCCCCTCCGGCCGAACCTATGCCTATTATTTTAACGAGCCTAGGCAACAGTGAAACTTTGTTGTATTCCATTTGACGAGTTTGTCGCTATTCGGTTTTAACAAGTTTAACAACAAAGATAACTCGGTCCTTTTCAATTTTAGAGAGTCTGAAAGGGACAGAAAGGAAACTCCAAAGATTCTTTTTCGTCATATAATCCCTTAAGTCTGAAAAAGCGTAAAATAATATGAAAGGGATGAATTTTCGATAGTTTTTAATGAGCCGAACAAGACAAGCGCTTAATCTTTTTGTGTAATAATCCCTCAAGTCCAAAAAGATTAAAATCTAGAGGATGGATAGCACTTCCGATGACATTAACGAGCCGGAGAGGCTAATTGCTCGACAATCGTTTCATATTTTACGAGTCATTTGAAAAGAGCTTAAAGGAGACTCGTTTTTCGAGGAACGAGTGATGATTTCGAGTAGCAGCTGATTCCAAGTAAGGTTTGGAATTTTCCAATCACGACAGTGTCACAAGGATGGCTAATATAATCACTCTTCGCAGATGTTCCTCGAAAGGGTAAACAATCAAATGGAGGTGAATGATCGGCTAAAAAACAGAGTGGAGGTGATGATGAGAACACGACCAAGGCTCAAAAGCTGATAATAAGGCATTCACAATGGTTATTTACCGGTTCATTTTTTAATGAGCTTAAACTCTAGGGGAAACATTTGCTCATTGCTTATGTTTATTTTTTAACGAGCTTGAATTCCGCATTAAACTGCTCGTGATAATGGTCATTGATTATTTGATTCACCATTAGCATTTTGTTCTTTCAAAGATTGTACTACCTATTCAATTTCTCCATCAAACCGATTAGAAATGAAAACATATGCTTGATAAATGAGTTAAGAAAACTAATATCTTACTTGAATTATGTGAATGGTAATTTAAAAGTGACTTTTACCTCTCATTTTACTGTTTCATTTGAACTTGGTTTGTTGGAGCTCTTGAGGTGCTTTTCCCCCTTGATTTTCACTAGCTGATTCTGAGAGATTCTGTGGACGATTCTTGACGCCGCCTGGACCAGGTAGGAGCTAAACTTGTGCTCTTAAATTGCATTCTTTTCTTTTTGAATTATGAGCCCGTTTCCTTGCTTTGTTGAGCCTTTGGGTTTTGAACAACTCGCCTTGGCTCCATCACACCCTTCCTTAATCGAAAGGTGCGATGCATACTGGCCTTCTCACTGACTAGTCAGTATGCATCACTCCCAGTACACTTGCTGGGGTGCGATGGGCGCTAGGAGGAAACTTTTTGCACAACTTTCTCATGGATTTTTGCCAAATTAGGATCCTGACTCTTCTCTTGTTTGTTTTTCAGAGATTCTGATGAGCCCCAATTTTGGTACAATTTGGGCTCATTTTGGCCTATTTTACTCGCTCAAACCATTCATCTTTATTTGCTTATGCATGCATTTCTTAGTTTATTCATGTTGTTTGTAGGAGGAAGGTTAGACACTTGGTCTACGTGACTAATGCATTGTGATTCCAGGTTTTGGCATTAAAAAGGGGAGCAAGAGACAACGAAAGAGGAGACAAGGAGACAATGAGATGGCTCTGCTGATTTAGTGGAGTGATGTCCACGGTCTTGGGGCATTCCTCGTGATTCCCACCAAGAACTCTGAGCTCCAATCAATCTCGCCTCCGAGCTTCAGAAGCAAGCCAGCTGTCCTACAGGAACAACAGTCATAAACTGTTCTACCAGAACAACAGTTCTGACTGCCTCACAAATCCGCAGTTAAACTCCAGTTGGACAGCCGAGCTCCTAGAATC
>APFE030113598.1:201793-278332 GCA_000404065.3 Pinus taeda | reverse complement strand
ATAGCTGCAGGATCTTCAGATAGCTGCAGGATCATCAGATAGTTGCGGGATTCCTGCAAGTAAGTCAAAATCTAAAAAAATAGTCATCCATTAGCAAAACTTACTTAATCATGCTTAATAACACCTAATGTAATGATCTGGGTGGTTTTATGGTGAAAATGAGGCAAAAGATAAGGAAAGATAAGGAAAATGGTAGATAAGTAGGTGTAGAATAGAGGCTCTACACCAAGTACTTGTTTTATATTTAGTAAGACTTGTAGGATTCGACTAGATTTAAGCGATTGATACCAGTGCCTTATGGAGTCAACTATATTGCTAGAAAATTTAGGACCAAGTAATTGATGAGTAGTTTCTGCTTGGATGAAGGAATATCTTATATGAAATACAAATCCTAAAACTAATGTTAGATGCAGGAATCTTAGTTAATTTTAGTTAAATGGATGTCTAAGTTTTAACATTCAATCATTTCTATATTGAGCCTAATTTCATAGTAAGTGGCAGAGAGAAGATAAGGTGAAGCACACTAAGGTGTGATTAACAATACCTCTACTTAAAATCTAACGTACTTGGCGCCTCCAGCGCTACAGAGGGTTGTGGCTCTAATGACTGCAAGATCACTGTTTTAAGTACTATTAAAACTAGCCTTCTCAAGCAAAGATGGATGGGTACCTATCTTTCTATCGACCAAGCTTATGCTTGGAAGTAAATTTTAATTAGGCAAGGCTAACTTAATATGCAAATGCACAAGATGATTAGAGGATGAAGCTAGATTCAAGGATTGAAAGAAGTTATGTCACGATCTATTTCTGATTTAAATGTCAAAGCCTTAAATGCCAAAATCAATATTCACTTCACAAAATAATGGGTGAAAGATAAACTTCTTAGAAATGCACTTAAAATTTTATAGTATAATGCCCAATATGAAATTAAATCACAAGCTTCAATCATTTTTAATGCAATTATAGATCAAAGAGACCAAAACTTTCTTCACAATTCTTCAATACCATTGTCAATATAAATGCGAATTATATAGATGCTCAAATATACTCAATTTAGGAAACGAAAGATATGCAATTTACCACAATTCCATAACAATTGAAAATTTCTCAAAAATTTAATACACAATAAATATTAATTCAAGTAATTAAAACCACACTTAGAGTTAATTAAACGATGAGTAATCTCAATAGATGTCAAGCACAAAAATGTTTAAAACCCAATATCAATGATTATGAAACTTAGCATGCAAAAGTCCTAAGCACTTAAAGTTTGAAAATTAATTACTATTGAAAAACCATGAAATCCAAATGTTAAACACTTCAAGCAATTCCAGAATTAAAATGATTTTCTTCAGTAACCCAAACCCATAAAATTTCCTCTTATAGTCAAACCTTAGAGATATTAAAACTTCATTATATAAGAATCTAAATTTTTTAAACCTGTTGGAGCTCCAGAAAACTCTCCTAGGTTGTATCTCGAAGATGCCTGGTAACATATAATTTTCAATATGGTTCTAGGAACTTATTGGGATGGGTGATGGTTTGGTTCAAGCCAGATAACCACTTCTACTCTGTTTTCACTCCAGACATGCATGAACACCCTCAAACTACAAGGTTTTAGACCACCAATGCCAACAGTTTGTGAATTAGGTGAATAGATGAAGAATACTAACCACACCAACAGATGCATACAGAATGTATGATGGCCAGCTGCAACTAGTAAAGAAACCTGGGAATCTAATCTATCAATGCAAATATAAGATGACAATTATCTTGCATTTGATACAGAAGAGACCTATGTGACCTACTCACTGATACATTCAATTGTCTAATCCAAAGATAAGATCAAAATTATCTAGTATTATACATAGAATAAGTCATGAATACAATGCTTCAAGCACAAGCTTAGAACAAAGGAAAAATGGGCATTGAGCAATTAAGAACAAAAGAAGCTTGATTGCTGAAAATGAAGATGAGACGCTGAAAGTTACAGAATATCTACAGTCTCTAGAAGTTGAACCGAAACACAATTTCCAACCCTGATTACATCTTTCTTCTGGCTATTTATAATCTATTATTACAATGGCTCTTAGCCGTTTAGGGATGGAGGGGTCTTAATTGACCACCAACTACCATTAACTGTCTGATAGCATCTTTCAACGTAGTTTCTTTCTATACTACGAAAACCTGATTGGTTCTAGTACCGTGCTGTCCTTTGAGTAGTCGGATTAATCATGGCAGAGGAGTTTCATGACTGTTTAATTTGGTTGTTGAGTCATGTTGTGTCCTTTTCTCCTCCGGCCATGCTCTTCTTTTAATTTAGTTTCATGTTCGCATTGTCGCCAGACTAATAGAGTTGGCCATCTTCCTCTTCAAGTAACAGATAGGACGTGGGGTATGGAGTGCATGGGCAGATGAACGGTCATAAATGATCATGAATGATGGCCATCGGATCAAGGGAGATGTGTGGCGGAGATCATTTTTTGGAGGCTAGTGATCGTAGTGGGAGTGGAGCATGTCCAGGCCATTGGATCTTCAAGCGAGTAGATCAGACAGTTATCAGGCAGTGGAGATGTGCGGGCGATAATGCGTGGGGTGGTTTGATTTGAGTGGTAGTGGTTTATATCACGTGGGAATCAGGCAATAAGCGGTAAGTGTCAAAACTCACCCAATGCCATTCACGGGATGACACATAGCGGCCGGGAAAAAGAAAAACCACCCACATTGGGTGGGTACTTCTCACGCTTGTTATCCGCGCAATATGGGCACTGACCGTCAGATCTGATGGGGGTGATCTAACAGTAGAGGAGTGTTGAACAAGTTGGTGTATCAGATGGGACGTGGACCGTTGGATTGGCAGGGAAAAATCAATGGCAAAGATGCAGTGAAGGTACGAGATGTCTTTGGGAAATGTGCTATAAGCGCGTAAGGCATCTAGGTGAGGTTTTATGAGGATTTTGGCTATTGCACTTGGGGCTAAGGCCAAAGAGGAATTTGTCGGGGTGGGAGGGTTAACTTAGGAGATAGAAAGGGTAAAGTGTGAGAGTGGATAAGGGAAGAAGAGGGAAAATGGCCCATGTGGGGCCTTTTTTTGGGCAACAAAGCAGACCATGTCCTTCCTTCAGCCTTCAAAACATTATTGTTGCACCTTAGGGCTAACATTGGCTCCTTCTAGGAATGAAAGCCTCCCTGTGAGGCTTCAAGAGCAGTAGACCACCGCCTTTCTAGTAAACAACAAGATTATATCTACTACATAGTGTTCCATTGGGCATGGAGTCTAACTAGTCTAGAATAAAACTAAAAAACATATTTACAATACGAAGGCTTTAAAGCCTTAAACGAAATAAAGTTCGAAGAAAATCCCATTGACTAGGCCATCAAAAACATGTCCTCCTTCCTTTAAAGCATTCCTTTTGAGAAAAAAACCATTAAACTGAAAATTGACCCTTTTTACCTTTCTATGAAAGGTTTCTTTGTCTTGGCCAATGTGCATATCAATAAATTCATCAAAGACTTGCAAAAGCCTATTGATTTGATCCTTTACTTCAAAACTTTCCAACATGTGGTATTATCAGGTAGAGATGGTCTATATTTCACCTTATCTCTGTATGCTTTCCGCCTTAGATGTTTTGATCGGAAGGTTTGTTACACCTGTTGAATGATGAGGTCTGCTTCATACTCTATTGTGTCATTTGTGACCTGAAAAGTTAATATGAAGGAAAAATCAATGCATTCTTGTGTGGGGGACAAAAGGACTTCACTTGTTCCTGTAGCTTCCTTAGAGCAAGCCCCATCAAAGAACATGTCCCAAATCTGTGAGCTTTCTTCCTCTGTGATCTGGCAAACTAGTTTTTTAAGCTGCATAGAGGCCAACTGATAAGGCTTGGTAATGTCAAGATAGAGCTTGTCCATGACAGCCTTGGGCATTGGATTATGGTTGGCTCCAGTGTCCAGAAGACAATTATGAAGGATTTCATCATGAATAAATAGATAAACATAGGATGATGGGGAGCTATGTTCACAATTTTCAATGATTGGGATAAGAATAACAGCTGGTTGGTCATCTTGTAGATTTACATAGTCAGTGGAGGCTTGGATTGCTTTAGGCTCAAGATCCTCAAGGATGGATGCTTTGAAGGACTCATTCTTCACTGGTTCGATCAGAGGCATAGGTATTCTTGGCTTCTAGATCTCTGATTCAAAACTGAAAGGGGAAGGGGACTTGTCAGGACCTCTTACCTCTTGAGCTGAGGATTTTAGGCTAATGGGATCAACTGTTGGTTGCTTCTGCTTATTGGCTTGATGTTCTATAGAAAAAGCAACTTTATGAACATGAGTTTCTTTGACATTATTCATCATAGACCTCAGATTATATTGGTGTTGATCTACCATTTGTACAACAACTGCACCATCCCATTCTTGGCTAATCTGGTCATTGAATAACGACTTATCATAGGCAGCTTTGGTTAAAAAAGTGGCGTTGCCTTTGTCTTCCATGTAGTGGATCTCATCATCTTCCTCAAAATTCTCTTCTTCCATGACTGCATTTTGAAACAGGGTCTTCGCCCTTTGGTCTTCATTGGCATCTTTGTTTCTTTGCAAAATCTACAACTACTCATTGCTCTTCTATATGGATTTGGATTTGGAAGAGCAAAGGTATTAGGCACCCTTGCCTTCCCAGAATGCTGCTCAACCTTTAATTTGAAAACTTCAAAGGCTAATGACTCTATCATCTTCGCCATTTTATCGATTTTGGGATCTGAAGATGATGAGGGCTCACCCCTCTATCTTCTTCTATCAACATTACCTTTGAGCTTTTTTTGCAGCCATGATGTTTGATTCTACTTCCAGGGCTACATCTTGCATATCAGCCAAAGAAGCACATCTTCTCTCCCTCAATAGTAAACAAAAATAAGAATTGAAGTCATTTGCATAGGTGATCTTAGCAGAGGTAGGGGTGGGTTTCACTTCGGCTGGTATCTTGTTGTACCTGCGGTTAAATCTCTTATTGAAATCAGACAACAACTCACCATTTTCTCTCTGTAAGTTCCCAAACTTAGTATGATAGTAGAGTAGATCTTTCTTATCCCCCAATGCTTTAGGAAAATATCATCTAAGGCCTCAATGTTTGTTATAAACCTATGGGTCAATTCTCTAAACCATTTTCTTGCCTCTCCATCTAGGCTGGACAAAGACTCTCATCCACACATCATCTTCACTAATGTCTAGATTATCTGCATAGTTATAAAAGGACTCAAGATGTTCTTCAATTGTAACCCCTTCAGTCCAAGTGAACTTAGGCATGTATTTATAATATTCTCCAGTAGGCATGCCATTCAAAGGAGTATGCAATACAAAGGGCCCATACCTAGCAGTTATGATTCTTTCCATTTTGGTGAGTGCTTGTGGACCTGCCATGGTTGTGGTGGATTGAAGAGTACTGGCAGTCTGGATGATAGAAAGCTGAGGGGTGACTGACAGGACTAAAGGAATATGATGGATTGGAGGGGAGGTTTCCTTTGGGCTGAAATCCAAAGGTGGACCTCAAGAATAAGGAGCTTTATGAATCTCTAAAAAAATTTCTTCATTGCTAGTGCTAGAGGCTATATTCTCAACATGTATTTGTTCTATTACAAGCCTTTCTTACAGAGATGCATAAGATTGTTTAGGTTTACCTGATCTTGATGCTCCTTTCTGTGATATCTTTCTCCCTTTGATGATCTTTTAAGGGTCAGGTACTAGGTCAGTTGATGACTTTTGAGGATTTCCCCTAGTATGCCTCACAAACTGAGCCAGAACTATGATGTGGAGTCACCAAAAAGTTCCGCCTCCAATAGAGTCGTCAGATAGATGATTACAACCAAAAATGTGTCTAGACTTTGTTTATCATCAAAGCTGGATCTGTGTCATTCTCCCATGGAAGATGAGCTTCAATCTCCTCTCCCTGGCAACGACACCAATTATGTTGGAGCTCCAGGAAACTCTCCTAGGTTGTAGCTCGGAGATGCCTAGTAACATATAATTTTCAATATGGTTCTAGGAACTTATTGGGATGGGTGATGGTTTGGTTCAAGCCAGATAACCACTTCTACTCTCTTTTCACTCCAGACATGCATGAACGCCCTCAGACTACAAGGTTTTAGACCACCAATGCTCAACAGTTTGGGAATTAGGTGAATATATGAAGAATACTAACCACAACATCAGATGCATACAGAATGTATGATGGCCAGCTGCAACTAGTAAAGAAACCTGCGAATCTAATCTATCAATGTAGAGATAAGATGACAGTTATCTTGCATTTGATATAGAAGAGACCCGTGTGACCTGCTCACTAATACATTCAATTGTCTAATCCAAATATAAGACGACAATTATCTAGTATTAGAAATAGAATAATTAATGAATACAACACTTCAGGCACAAGCTTAGAACAGAGGAAAAATGAGCATTGAGCAATTAACAACAAAAGAAGCTTGCATTGCTGAAAATGAAGATGAGACGCTGTAAGCTACAGAATATCTACAATATCCAGAAGTTGAATCGAAACACAATTGCCAACCTTGATTACATCTTTCTTCTGGCCATTCATAATCTATCATTACAATGGCTCTTAGCCGTTTAGGGATGGAGGGGTCTTAATTGACCACCAACTACCATTAACTGTCTGATAGCATCTTTCAACGTAGTTGCTTTCTCTACTACGAAAACTTGATTAGTTCTGGTATCATGTTGTCCTTTGGGTAGTCGGATTGATCATGGTAGAGGAGCTCCATGACTATTTAATTCGGTTGTTGAGTCGTTTTGTGTCCTTTTCTCCTCCAGTCATGCTCTTCTTTTAATTCAATTTCATGTTCGGACTGTCACCAGACTGACAGAGTCGACGATCTTCCTCTTCAAATAACAAACAGGACGTCGGGTATGGAGTGCATGGGTAGATGGATGGTCGTGAATGATTGCGAATGATGGTCGTTGGATCAAGGGATATGTGTGGTGGAGATCCTTTTTTGGAGGCTAGCGGTCGTGGTGGGAGCGGAGCATGTTTAGGCCATTAGATCTTTAGGTGAGTAGATCTAACGATTATTGGGCGACGGAGATGTGCAGGCGATAATGCGCGGGGTGGTTTGATTTGAGTGGTAATGGTTTATATCATGCGGGCATCGGGTGGTAAGTGGTAAGTGTTAGAACTCGCCTGATGCCATTCACGGGATGACACGTAGCGGCGGGGAAAAATAAAAACTGCCCACATCAGGCAGGTACCTCTCATGCTTGTTATTCGCATGATATGGGCACTGACCGTTAGATCTAGTGGGGGTGATCTAACGACGGAGGAGTTTCAGACAAGTTGGTGTATTAGATGAGACATGGACCGTTGGATTGGCAGGGAAAAATCAACGACGAAGATGCGGTGAAGTACGAGATGTCTTCGGGAAATGTGCTATAGGCGCATAAGGCATCTGGGTGAGGTTTTATGAGGATTTTGGCTATTGCGCTTAGGGCTAAGGCCAAAGAGGAATTTGTCGGGTGGGAGGGTTAACTTAGGAAATAGAAAGGGTAAAGTGCGAGCGGGGGTAAGGGAAGAAGAGGAAAAATGGCCCATGTGGGGACTTCTTTTGGGCAGCAAAGTAGACTGTGTCCTTCCTTTAACCTTCAAAACGTCAGCGCTGCACCTCAGGGCTAACAAAACCCACAAAAATATTTCAAGGACCTAAGAACCTAAAACCCTTTCTCACAAAAATTTAAAAAATAACTTAAGATGTACTTTTATTCATGTCACACTTAAAAAATATTTTGAAACTAAAATGTAAACAATAAGTAAATAAAAAAGATTTTAAATTTGGAAACATAAAAATTAGATTTCAATTTTTTTCTTTAAAAGGATCAATGTAAAACCCCTTTTTCTTAATCTTTTGCTTTTTTAGAATTGTCAAAGTCTAATTTTTGTTTTATATGGGCCAAAAGCCACACATAAAATTGCAAATCAAATTTATAATTTTTTTCTTTTTTAAACCCAAACCAAATCAAAATGAAAAATGAATAAAACAAAAAAATTGGATTTTTGTTATATTACCTTGCTTTAAAATTAAACCTAAACAGAAATAAAGTAAAATAAAAAATGAAAGCAATTTGAGAGGGTGAGCTTTGCAAGTTGGAGAAGCATAAAGGTGAAGTCGAAGGAGGGATGACAAGGAGATGGTAGCAAGGGAAGGATGCAGGAGGAGAGGAGCACACAGAGGAAGGGAGCCAGGGACCGCAGGAGAGAAAAGGGAGATAGCCGCGTTGATAATGAGAGGTTGTGAGGGAGAAAGGGATACATTGGGCAATGAGGAATGAGAGGGAGTAGCGAGGATGAAGGTTAAAGATGTTGCTAAGAGATGGTAGGGCATGTGGAGCAACAAGGAAGAGCTGAGACACGAGCTGGCGGAGGATAAAATGGGATTGCGTGCAGGGAACTTGTAGGTAGAAAAAAACCCACACACAGGTAGAATAAATGAGGGAAAGGTAGCAGTGAAAGGAGGAAAACATAGAGGGAAAGAAAAGGAATAAAGGAGATAAGGGAAAACTCAGCAGATACAAAAAAAAGGAGAAGGAAAATGCAGAGGGAGAGAAGTTGTGACTTTTGAAGGTTTTTGAAACGCAAAGGAGCTAGAAAAGAGGGAGTAGAAAGCTGGAGTTTCCAAACAGCAAATAGGATTAAAAAAAATGGTAGCCCAAGGGCCTTAAAAAATTCCCTAGAAATTTAAATTTCAAGTTGATATATTTCTTCTTTAAAATTTGTTCTCATAAAAACATCATATCTTAATTTGAAACCCTCAGACTGAAGATAATTTTGAATAATTTTTCCCTGCAAAATGGTATTGATGCCAGATATTGCCCTCCACTTCAAATTAGATCACAAATATACAAAAATAAATAAAAACCCCAAAACCAAAGTTAGAAAAAACTTAGATCTATACAAAATATTTACAGATCTATGCACAAAGGTTGCAGATCTACCATATCTTAGGAGTATGAATCCAACTATGCTCCCAAATCTAATGATCTAAAGCTCTTCCTAACCAGATCTATCAATTTTCCACAAAATATTAAAAAAATGACATTTTTAGAGAGGTATTAGCCCAAAAACATCATGCATAAAAAATTAATCGTTAGATAAATCCCGAAGCTTATATGAGGTAGGCTCTTCAAAAATATATGTTTGGTTGGTCCAATCGAAGGCTATTCCCAAATTCTCGGTGAAACCCTTTGAGATCTTCTGCGAGCATTAAATCAACCATCAAACAAAGTAAAGAAATATAATAACAATAAAATTCTGAAGAAATAGAGATCCTTGCTAATTCAATAAAAAATAAAAAATGTTACCCTAGATCCAACAAACTAAATAAGATACATGTATTCATATTATTCTAAGAGAGTTATTGATTGACAATTTTCACATAATATTAAGCAGAAATTAAAACAATGTTACCATAGATTCATGAAGAGGAACACCACCACAAATAGATACCTCAAATACTTTTGCATTAATTCTAGAAAATATACAAGAGAGCTTGAGAGCTTAGTACATGATTCAAAGATCGGGTGAAAAATAGACTAACGTCGACCTCTAATTTATAGATAAATTCTCAAACGGCTAGTTCATGTGATCCCCATCAAAGTAATTTCAACTATTGAAAAATATTTGATTATCTTTTAATCTTGTCTGTCGAAATTATTTATTTTTTGAGGAATTTCAAATTTTTTATTTAATTAATTCTTAATTAATTCAAAAATAATATTTTTTAGTTAATTACCTCAAAAACTTGACTTGGACTTAACTACCAAGGTCCAAGGGTCCAAGATTTCTTAAAATTTTCAATATTTAGTTGGCTTGAGACCTTTAAAAAATTATTTTTTTAAGGCCTACGAATTTTGCCTTTGGAAAATTTAAATTTGGGCCTAGGACATAAAATTAATTATATTTATGGCTTAGGATTTTTAATTTAAATTGGCCAAAAATTTAATTAATTGACTTATGAGGGGATTAATTATTTTTCCAACCCTCTAATACTTATTCATAGTGTCTAATTATGAGGGACCATGCGCTAAATATCTTTTATATCATGATTTTACATTTTAATACATGAAGGGAAGAAACCCATTTGTTATAGACCCTCAAAAAATGCCTATCTCTGCGACACAAAATATAATCCAGTAGACCAAGTGACTTCTAATAAAATAATCTAGGCAATTAACTAGGATTATTCCCAAATAACTTTTACGTAGTCTCGATTTAAAACACTAGGACTCGCCTAAGATTTTAGAAAAAAAATGCACTCTAACTTTAGGGTAAGAGTGAAGGGAAAAACTTTGCCGATCATTTGTGTCTAGAGACACAGATGAATCAATGAGACAAAAAAAAAATCCTAGAATGGAGATCGTCACCAAAACCATAGGTTTACCTAGGTTGTTACATATAGACGTGGTCATAATGAGATTATTTGGATTTTACATATGCAGAATGGGTTGACATATTCATAAAATTGTTGGTTGATGAGGATGTCTAAATGACACAGACACTCGAACGCGATGGATCTCTTTTGCGAAAAAAAGGGTGTACTGCTATGGGTCATTGACACAAAGTGGTCAACAACGTGTATACAAATGCTTGTACACTTCAACAACTACCATCAAGTGACTCTCTATAGTATCCAATGGAAAAGTCAGTTATGAGTTATTGTCTTCTATCTTCTATTTATTTAATGTCCATAATTTATTTATTTATTTACTTGGAAGGTGACAACATCTATCATAACCTAATGGTCCACCCATAGTGACTCTCTATAGTGTCCAATGGCAAAGTTGGTTATGAGTTATTGTCTGCTATCTTCTATTTATTTAATGTCTATAATTTATTTATTTATTTACTTGGAAGGTGACAACATCTATCATAACGAAATGGCCCACCCATAGTGACTCTCTATAGTGTCCAATGGAAAAGTTGGTTATGAGTTATTGTCTTCAATCTTCTACTTATTTAATGCCCATAATTTATTTATTTGGAAGGTGATAACATCTATCATAACTTAATGGTACACCCACAATGAAGGCAATAATCATTCACTGCTATATGCCAATATGCATTTACTCATCAATTTTATTCAAGGAAACTGACACAACCTAGAATCATCTATTAATGGTTCATTTGTATCAAAATGAAAAATGAATAAAACAAAAAAAATGGATTTTTGCTATATTACCTTGCTTTAAAACTAAACCTAAACAGAAATAAAATAAAATAAAAAATGAAAGCAATTTGAGAGGGTGAGCTTTGTAGGTTGGAGAAGCATAAAGGTGAAGTTGAAGGAGGGACGGCAAGGAGATGGTAGCGAGGGAAGGATGCAGGAGGAGAGGAGCACACAGAGGAAGGTATGCAGGGACCGCGGGAGAGAAAAGGGAGATAGCCGCGCTGAGAAGGAGAGGCTACGAGGGAGAAAGGGATACGTTGGGCAACGAGGAATGAGAGGGAGTACTGAGGATGAAGGTTAAAGATGTTGTATAAGAGATGGTAGGGCACGTGGAGCAACAAGGAAGAGCTGAGACACGAGCTAGCAAAGGATAAAATGGGATTCTGTGCAGGGAGCTTGTAGGGAGAGAAAAAAAAAACCCACACACAGGTAGAATAAATGAGGGAAAGGTAGCAGCGAAAGGAGGAAAACGTAGAGGGAAAGAAAAGGAGTAAAGGAGATAAGGGAAAACTCAGCAAATACAAAAAAAAAGGAGAAGGAAAATGTAGAGGAAAGAAGTTGTGACTTTTGAAGGTTTTCGAAACGCAAAGGAGCTAGAAAAAAGGGAGCAGAAAGTTGGAGCTTCCAAACAGCAAATAGGATTAAAAAAAATGGTAGCCCAAAGGCCTTAAAAAATTCCCCAAAAATTTAAATTTCAAATTGATATATTTCTTCTTTAAAATTTGTTCTCATAAAAACATCATATCTGAATTTGAAACCCTCAGACTGAAGATAATTTTGAATAATTTGTCCTTGCAAAATGGTATTGATGCCAGATATTGCCCTCCACTTCAAATTAAATTTTTCCTTTAAACCTGCAGCTGCAAAAAAAAAAAAAAAAAAATACTTAGATCACAAATATACAAAAATAAATAAAAACCCCAAAACCCAAGTTAGAAAAAACTTAGATCTATACAAAATATTTACAGATCTATGCACGGAGGTTGTAGATCTACCATATCTTAGGAGTATTAATCCAACTATGCTCCCAGATCTAATGATCTAAAGCTCTTCCTATCCAGATCTATCAAATTTCCACAAAATATTAAAAAAAAATGACTTTTTTAGAGAGGTACTAGCCCAAAAACATCATGCATAAAAAATTAATCGTTAGATATATCTCGAAGCTTATATGAGGTAGGCTCTTCAAAAATATCTTTTTGGTTGGTCCAATCAAAGGCTATTCCCAAATTCTTAGTGAAACCCTTTGAGATCTTTTACAAGCATTAGATCAACCATCAAACCAAGTAGAGAAATAGAATAACAATAAAATTCCGAAGAAATAGAGATCACTGCTAATTCAATAAAAAATAAAAAGTGTTACCCTAGATCCAACAAACTAAATAAGATACATGTATTCATATTATTCTAAGAGAGTTATTGATTGACAATTTTCACATAATATTAAGTAGAAATTAAAACAATGTTACCATAGATTCATGAAGAGGAACACCACCGCAAATAGATACCTCAAATACTTTTGGATTTATTCCAAAAAATATACAAGAGAGCTTGAGAGCTTAGTACACGATACAAAAATCGGATGAAAAATAGACTGACGCCGACCTCTAATTTATAGACAAATTCTCGAATGGCTAGTTCATGTGATCCCCATCAAAGTAATTTCAACTATTGAAAAATATTTGATTATCTTTTAATCTTGTTTGTCAAAATTATTTATTTATTGAGAAATTTCAAATTTTTTATTTAATTAATTCTTAATTAATTCAAAAATAATATTTTTTAGTTAATTACCTCAAAAACTTGACTTTGACTTAACTACCAAGGTCCAAGGGTCCAAGATTTCTTAAAATTTTCAATATTTAGTTGGCTTGAGACCTTTAAAAAATTATTTTTCTAAGACCTACGAATTTTGCCTTCGAAGAATTGAAATTTGGGCCTAGGACATAAAATTAATTATATTTATGGCTTAAGATTTTTAATTTAAATTGGCCAAAAATTTAATTAATTGACTTATGAGGGGATTAATTATTTTTCCAACCCTCTAATACTTATTCATGGTGTCTAATTATGAGGTACCATGCACTAAATATCTTTTATATCATGATTTTACATTTTAATACATGAAGGGGGGAAACCCATTTGTTATAGACCCTCAATAAATACCCATTTCTGCGACACAAAATATAATCCAGTAGACCAAGTGACTTATAATAAAATAATCTAGGAAATTAATTAGGATTATTCCCAAATAACTTTTATGTAGTCTCGATCTAAAACACTAGGACTCGCCTAAGATTTTAGCAAAAAAAGCCACTCTAACTTTAGGGTAAGAGTGTAGGGAAAAACTTTGCCGATCATTTGTGTCTAGAGACACAGATGAATCAATGAGACAAAAAAAATCCTAGAATGGAGATCATCACCAAAACCATAGGTTTACCTAGGTTGTTACATATAGACGTGGTCATAATGAGATTATTTGCATTTTACATATGTAGAATGGGATGATATATTCATAAAATTGTTGGTTGATGAGGACGTCTGAATGACACAGACACTCGAACACGATGGATCCCTTTTGCGGGAAAAAGGGTGTACTGCTATGGGTCATTGACACAAAGTGGTCAACAACGTGTATACAAATGCTTGTACACTTCAACGACTGCCATCAAGTGACTCTCTATAGTGTCCAATGGCAAAGTTAGTTATGAGTTATTGTCTTCTATCTTCTATTTATTCAATGTCCATAATTTATTTATTTATTTACTTGGAAGGTGACAACATCTATCATAACCTAATGGTCCACCCATAGCGACTCTCTATAGTGTCCAATGGCAAAGTTGGTTATGAGTTATTGTCTGCTATCTTCTATTTATTTAATGTCTATAATTTATTTATTTATTTACTTGGAAGGTGACAACATCTATCATAACCTAATGGTCCACCCATAGTGACTCTCTATAGTGTCCAATGGCAAAGTTGGTTATGAGTTATTGTCTTCAATCTTCTACTTATTTAATGCCCATAATTTATTTATTTGGAAGGTGACAACATCTATCATAACTTAATGGTACACCCACAATGAAGGCAATAATCATTCACTGCTATATGCCAATATGCATTTACTCATCAATTTTATTTAAGGAAACTGACACAACCTAGAATCATCTATTAATGGTTCATTTGTATCAAAAATACCTCTTCGTCTTGTCTAGTGTAAAGAAGAAAAATAACATTGTTAAAATAAAAACAAATTTGCATAAGCTCCATAGTGATACAATGCATTTGCGAATTCTCAAGAACACCGTGGGTTGAAAGAGTTTGTCACTTTATGATATTAAGAGGGTTGGAAATGAAAAATATTTTCTCTTAGATTATTTGATTTATACTCATAATAGATTTAATCTTCAAAATATTTGTGGCTCCATTGACCTCTTTTTTTTTGTGATGAGAATGTTTTAAAACCATCTTAACTTTTTAACTCAAGTAATCTCTTACTTTCTAGATTTCACAATATTTTGATCTTAGCTGAATCATCATCATCCTAATAAAAAACATCATGTTTATTTTTTAAAATGCTGAGCCATTAACATCTTTACTTATATCCAAGAAAAACAAACTTTTAACTAATTAAAACTAGATATTATTGTTAGATATTTCCAGAAAAAAAATGTGTAATAGTTTTTCGATTCATCTAAAATTCCAAATAATTACTCCATCCATCACTTAAAAAAAAAAAAATCTATTATACAATTTTCTTCCAAAAATATTTAACTAACATAAAAAACTATGAAAACGTACCACAATAAATATGATTGTGGTACCAACAAAATAATTCAAACCCTCAATAAAATCAGCCAAAGGAATCAATACCCATTAACATCCATACTGATTACAAATCTAGCTATTCTATTGAATTTTTATTTTATATATACTTGTCCTATTCATAACCAATGCGTGAAATTTAAGGCGCACTCAATTTAGGGGTCAAGGTTGAGTCGCTGCTAAATTTAGCGGTCTTCACATTACATAACCGGCCGGTTTTTCGGTGAAACGTAACGTATGCATTCAGTTAAAAAGTAAAATATTTGAATGTGTCGGTCTCAGAGTTGGAGATTATGTACACATTTAGTTTAGACTCTCTACCCATTGTTAATTATCAAGTACGTTTGTTTGTGGAGAGTCTAATTAAAATGTCAAATATATATTTGATATCAAATATTAAATAATGAACATGAACATATTTGATATCAAATATTAAATAATGAACATGAACATTAATTGTTATAAAAGGAAAGGAGAATCTTAATCTATGAATGGTACGTAGGTTTTACTTTTCTTTTTTTAATACGAAAAATTAAATGTCTCACTTTAAATAATGTCTACCCTTTATGGGTTAATATTAATTATTCAAATTTATTACATCTTACATCATGGAGAGAAAACAAATGTTGTGGTGAAAATTATTTTGAAGGTGTTGTGTTAAAAGGTTGAGGAAAATATATAGGTAATAATGATAAATATTAAAAAATTTGAAGTGTGAGATAGTATTATAAATGAAATGGTTAGTATTAATTTATAAGAGATATCAAGATATTTATGTTATGATACATTTTATATTGTTAAGATTAAAAAAACATAAAAATTAACTAAATTATAATTTTATTTTAAATTCTTTGGATTGAGTGACTAAATGTGTTAAAGAGGAGGGGGTGAGTTTGTCACCCCATCGTCACCTCAAGCCATGAGTGAGGGAGGCATGGCCACCACTCTCCCCCATTAATATTTTCATGGGACATGTCATTTACTCGCCTAAGAGCATCATTTGATGTCAAGATCTCTGTTGCGCATCCATTTCACCAAGAAGGTTCTGGATACTAGTGAGATGGGGGTATGTCACCTTGTGATGGTCTATCCATCATGAATTTCATTACTATTATGGGTTATTTTTACTTAGAGTCGAGTTTCACTGCAAGGTGCTGGGATTTTTTCTCAGGTGAGTGGGTTTGTCGTCCAAATTTGGAGTGCCAACTCTTCTTTTCTTTGGGGGAAGGACCAAACCACTGAGGCCTAGCGTCTCCTACCACCCTTCAGTTTCAGGCATTCCATTCCTGTTCAGCTGGTGTAGAGGATTATTACTACAATTTCACTCTATTCAAGGTATCTTGTCAACTCATTTCAAGTTGCATGGCTAGGTACCCTCTCCATTGTTTCCATTTTCAATTTTTAATAATGGTTTACAATGCATCTCTGAAGGTGTCAAGCTTATATTATCCAATTATGTGTTACAAAAGTTAAATGCTTAGCCTTTTTTCTTGGTCCCTCTCATAGGTATTAATCTTCCCCCTCTTCATTCTCACCCTCTCCCCTTTGCTCACCTTCATGTGCAGGCCTTGTTTCCTTTGTTGTTGGTTCTCTGTAGCCTCACCCAAGCCTGGCCTCTTGAGTTCCTGCCTTCGCATTCTTGGCCTAAGCCCTTCAATAAAACTTCTTGTGTCTTAGTGAAGCTATGTCCCCCACTTTTCCCCCCTTGTCTTAGACAACACTCTCATTTCCCCCCCATGTTGAGGCATAAATCTTGTTGGGGCTACAGAGCTAGCTCCATAGGTACCCACAGTGGCTCTTATGCTCATTCTTGGGTCTATCCTTCTAATTAGCTCTATCATCAACAAAATGCTCCCACGGTTCAAGAGGAAATTCAATTTGTTGAAGAGAAGGTGATGACTGAGCAAGAAGAAACATTTGAAGCTGAGGTTTTAGCTTCATTGATAGATTGGGTGCCATATCTTAGGCACAAAAGGGTTGGAAAAATCAATATTTGCTTACAACAAACCTTTATTGGCACTTAAAGTTGTTTCTTAGCAAAATGCTACTAGAGAGAAATGAAGCAAAGAAAGAGATCATGTTTCACCTTAATGAGATACAATTGGAACATAGGACATGGAAGGTAGGCTTGCACCATGGGGACTTTGCTCAATGAATCTATGACATATCATGTACGTTCGTGGCATACTAAACAAATCCTTTAATTTGAATACATATTGGAAAATATCTCTAATAATCACATTATTTAACCCCCTATCAATACGAATCCAATACACCTTCCATTTTTTTTATTAATTTTGAGTTCCATCTTTTATACCTGTCAATATAAAAACCCTTTACCCCCTATTCTATGCTCAATATATTATGTCATTTTATCCTCAATATATATCCCCCAATATGAACTCATGTGGTATGGTATTGCTTCCCCAGTGAAGCCCCCGTGGCTTGCGCACACAGGAATTGTGCTCATTTGTCTCAATGTTGTTGCTCCTTTGGTTGGTCTAGCTACTCATGATTTTATCGAGGTCTCCACCTCATCTTAATTTTGTTTACATTATTTTATGTTGCAATGATGTGGTGCTACTGTGTTGTCTATTGTTTTAGCATTACAAACTATTGTGTTTAAAGTACGTAATAGGTTATAATATATATATTATATTATATATATTATATATATATATATATATATATATATATTTATATATATATAATATATATATATATATATATATATATATTATATATCTAGATATATTATATATATTAAAAAGTTAAGCCCATTTTTGAGGTATCCCACACATATTTCTACCAGCAGAGCTAGTTGTAGTGACCATGATGGCTTTCATTTGGTTTTGAACAACATATTTTGGATTAAATCTCTCCTCTACTATTGTTTTTCTAGTTTCCAATGTAGCAGACCACCACGGTAGGGAGTTGATGGCTTTCTTTATAATATTGTTCTATATATAAGAACATTTTATATATATATATAATCTATTATATATTATATATATATATATATATATATATAATATATATATATATATATATATATATATATATATTATATTATCAATCCCTACCTTGCTAGGAACTATAGTATTCCCCTATTGGTCAAAGTGTGTTGACTGTTCATTATTTTGTTGTGCTTTTGCAATTTTACCTAAAGTTTTGGGAAAATGTTAAATATTTTCATTTTCTTGTAAATTCAAAAATGGTGGAGAATTTTTTTTTTTGGTATTTGTCAGTGCCTAACAAAAAAAACTAATTTTGTGAATGGTCATTCCCTCGGTGAGTACTTTAACACTAATACTGACGCTAACACTTTTATGTTACTTCTTTTCGGAGTGATGCCAAAACTGACCCGATTGTTGGTCCTTTACGTAGATGAGGGGTGGGGAGGGGCTTTTCATTAGGCAGAGATTTCACTATGAAATATATGTAAAATGACTCATGGAGTTTGGCCATAGAAGCCATGCAATGACTCTCTATGAATTATATGTTCGAAAGTACAAAACAAATTTAGTTTATCATGTAAGAATTATCATGCACGTGTTCATAATGGCCTTGAATTAAATCTTAGTAAATTCTAACAATGCTCTATGACAGGCATGTGCAAAGATTGTTCGCTTCGTATAAATCTTGCTAAGTATTTCAAAATTTCAAAGCTCCCATGTTCAATTTCACAACTCCATGCAACAAAACATGATTGTAATCCTCATATTATACTCACTCTAGAAATTGAAACCAAAGGTTGAATCCTCCTGCAAGAATTAAAAATCAGGCCTGTGGATCTGTGTTATGATGTCAACCTTGCATCTTTGACTCAACTATATTATACAACCAAAGAGCCATTTAATTTAGAAATTATATCGATTCCAATTGTGCATCGAAGTAGCAGCTCCAGATTAGATGTATTTGAACAATTTTCTAGGGACATTCCATCTTTGGTCATCCAAAATCCATGGGTGATACCAAGTGTAGTCAATTATTTTCTGATTAAGTTAGGTGCACTACATGAACTAGAAGCAAAGGCTCCAAACACAATCAAGATAATAGAATATAATGGTAGAATATTTACAACTTCTAAGCCTGTAGTGGGTTTGCCGGAATAACATGGAGGTTGAGTGTCTGCAATTCAAGTCTTTGGATGTGTTTAGTTATTTGTTTGACATGGTTGGATAAGGGTAGGTACTCGTATAGTGCCACCATGTCATTCACATTCACCATTTAGGTCCCTTGAAGATCCTACAATGGTTTCCTTTCTTTCTATTAGGGCCACAAACACAGTGAGCTCCTTAGGTTGCAAATTAAGTGCAGAAATATTTGACAGTGCCACCATATTTGAATATGAGGATGCGGAAACCAAGGTTGTGAATTTTATATTTCGATGCTTGGAAGGTTTGTTAGGCATGTTGGAATGGGAACTCACCTTTTTGTGAAAACCTATTGATTTCAACACCTTGCAGCTCTTAGAATCCACATCTGCGAAGTTGCGGCTAGACTTGGAATATAGATGGTTGATCACTCTTGGGATCGAAACTGGTATTTCATTATCCTATCGAACCTATTGTGATTTCTGCTACTCGATCACTGATGCTTTGGTATCCTTTACATGATGTCCTTGGCTAACGACTAACCTAAACTGAAATTCAAAGCTCATATTGTTGCTTACCGTTGGGAATCGAGATGTCTTGGAGTTCTGAACCCACGACCAATGATCCAAATTTCTCGTTATGAGCTCCCCTCTTTGTTCAAAAATATGCTTTAGACCTGATTATTCCGTACAAAATTCTAATTCGAGTGACTTCATTGAAATATCATCTATGTCTTGTGATTTCACCTTAATCAATGTTTCATCAAATTCTAGTGGATTTTTCTTCTTCTTGGTGGGTTGTCACTCACTAGATATTACTTTCTTAAGAGGTGAAAGAATTATAGGATTCAATTCTCCATCTCAAAAAACTGAAACAATCTTAACCAAATCCTCTGAATTGGCACTTAACCAAATTACAACTTGTTTGAAAACACAACTTTAACCACCAAATTACAACTTGTTTGAAAACACAACTTTAACCACCAATACCATTGTAACAAAAATGTTAAAATCAACCATCAATTTTTAAAGTGGTAAAACTAGTAAAATCCCTTCATTTTAAAGTTAAAATTGTAACTTGTTTATCGTTATAATCTCCATAATTAATACTACTATAATCAAAATCTTAAATCAACCTTTGTATCTAAAAGTGTTACCAATAATATATTTGTGAGGGAGAATATAAATTGCAACCACTTTAACATAATAAACTTAAAAGGTTAATGTTGTTATAAGCCTAAGCATAAAAATAAAACTAAATAAAAGGGAAAATAAATAAATGATTTAAAATAAATAATTAAAAGAAAAATAAAAGGTAGAAAGAAAAAGTTACGCATCCCCTTTTTCCATTTTCAAAAGTTACACCTTTAAAATAAAATGAAAGAGAAATTGAAAAAGTTAAAAATTATATATTGAGAGTTTTTAAAATAATATCTAAAAAACTATTTTTTTTAGAGAAGTTTATTTAGTATGTAGGTAAAAATGTAAAGTAAATGTGAGTATAAGGTTTATATTTAAATCGTCCAAAGTGTCTAATATGAGATGGTATGTTGAGGGCAAAGTAAAATCATCTAAAAGTTATAGTATTAGTAGTCAAAATTGACTATTTTATCGATTCTTTTAGCAAATAAGTAAATAAAAAATTGTAAGTTTGGTAGTACTACATTTTTATCATGTCCAATATATCATTTCGATCATTGCAAAGAACTGAACCAGTGACTTCACATCAAGGAGTGCCTTAACATAGCACCCACTATAAATAAAATAAAATAAATTGAAAATATTATATATATATATATATATTATATATATATATAATTTGAATACATTTATATTTTATTTATTTAAATATTTAAGTTTTAAATTATGTTTTTTCAAATTTTCATATATATTGGTTTTTTTATTGATTTTTTATTAGTATTTTACCATTTTATTTGTCAAGACCATAGTTTTAAACAAATTATAATCTTAACCCTAAAAAATGTTAGGAGAGGTAAGGGGAGGTAAGTGGTGGGGTGGGTAGTGTGATACTAGTAACTCTACTTTTTCTATTCAAGGGTTTATTTTATTTTGGTTACAACAAGCTATTAGAGTTAGTTTGAGTGGTAGAGACTGTTGAAAATGCAACAAGAAAATCTATGTTTGACTTTGCCTTGGTCAAACTAGAAAAAATTCAAATTTCTATTTCAGCAAAAATCTTAGAGGTAGTTAACTGAGGTGACATGGCACTTGTCACTCAGTTACCTCAATTAATTCGAGTTAGGGAAGCTTGATACCCTTTTAGTATGTTTGATTGCTAATTTGTAGCAATCTATTTCAATTAATTTGAGTTATTGTCATTTTAACTAGTTCTAACTATCATAAGAACTAGTGAAGGTCAAGTTATGGAAGTGGAACTTCAACCACACTCAGTGATCAACCATTTAACCAGTCATTCAACCCAAAATAATTTTTGCATGTAGAGAATTTGAGTTACCCAGTTGAGACGGAGATTCCAAAGTAGTGTACTATTAGTTGTAGCATATTCCAATATGTATAGGTGGTGCATGGAGTCAAAGGAAGGACCCCAGGGAATTGTGCAATTCAATAGTGGGAAATTCCTAAATAATAGGGGCCAATTTCCCAAGGGAACAATGCAAGGAAATAAGAGCTTGGAGGGTTTGAAAATTGGCTAAGTGTTGGCCAGAGTCAGCCAGGTAGGCAGAGGGATAGACTATACACTTGCAAGGTTTTCTCAGGCTTTAGCGAGCATATGTATTTCATTTCTATTCTCTAATTAATGCAATATATATAGTAATGGGTTTTGAGTAGTTGCTTTCCCCTAGATAAATCTTTGTGCATGTGTGATGTTTCCTTTTTCATGTCTATGATTCTTATTCTAGATGGTGAATTAACTTCTGCAGATTAGTAGGGTAGCTTAAAGTCTTGTGATTTAACAAATTTAATGAGTAATTTTGAATCTACACATTAATTTCTACAGGGTATCGAAGTTGGAACCACTGTAGAACAATGATTTCGAAGTTGTCATTGCAGGAGGTTAGAAATTTGAAGATCAATGTTGTAGGTTTTATTAAGGACTGAGAAGATGGATTTCAATGGACTTAGGCTTGAGTATGCCTTGGAAGGCACCTCAAAGTTTGTTGCATGGAATGACTGCATGGATGCAATATTGGATGACAATGGGTTGTTGGAATACATCAAAACAAATGTAGCAAAAATCCAAGCACCTGATGCCCAGAATATTGCTTAGTGGAAGAAAGATGTGGCCAAATCGAGGAGAATCATATTTGAGGGAGTACGGGATCATATTGCATCGAATCTCCACGGAAAAGAGACTCCATTCGCGATGTGGATAATATTGACAAAATTGTTCGAGAATAATAGTGACCACAAGAAGTTGGTACTCAAGGACAAGATTTGAAGTATTAAGATGTAGAAGAATAACATAATTCCACAATATCTGAGCAAGTTTCAAATGTTGTATGAATTTGGCGAGGTCGGTGTTAATGTACTTGAAGAATAGTTGGTGGCTCTAGCCCTTTTTGTCCTTCACAAGAGTTGTCATAACTATCAAGATTCAGTCAATGATAGAGAGAAACTAGCAAGTTGGGAGCACTTATGGTTCGTCTTGGTATAGGAGGAAATTAGGTGGAATATCAAAGAAAGGAAATCATCTAAGGGTGAGGATGAGGAGAAATGTGCCTTGGATAGAAAGGAAAAGAAAGGGAAAAAGAATAAATCCCAATCCAAAGAAGAATCTAGTCAAGGGGGAAAGAAGAAATACTTTTCCAGAATCAAGTGCTTTCGCTGTCATGAATTTTAGAACTATGCCACGAAGTGTCCACACAAGAAGACAAGAAAGAATACCTCAGGAGGAGCTGTGGTTGAAGATTTTCCTTCATAGTTCAAGATTGATTTTACTCTCATTGCATGCATGGCCAACATAGTGATGGGAAGTGTGTGGTACCTCGACAACAATGCCTTGTTCCATATGACGAGAAATAGATATTGTTTCAGTGATTTGGAGGAGACAGATCTCTCGATGCACATCGATATGGGAGATGATGGAAGGTACAATGCGGCCGATATTGGTACAATCACCTTTCATAGTGAGTTAGGCTCCCCTCTCAAGCTCAAGGATGTGATGTTTGCTCTGGGTCTAAAGAACAATATTGTCTCTGTTGTATTTTTGGAACAAAGCCTACATCTACACTTGTGGGATGAAGCATGCAACACAACGGTCTATTTGCATAACATGAGTCCTCATCGGATTCTTGGCATGATCACACCAGAGGAGGATTTCTTAGGGAGGAAGCCAGACGTGTCACACTTTAGAATTTTTGGAGCCTCTATCTATTTCCAAGTCTCCAAAGAATCAAGGAAGAAGATAAAGTTGATAGCAGAGTTGGGGGTCTTTGTGGGTTACATAGAAACTCCCCACAACTACAATGTGTATTTAACATCCCTCAAAATGATAGTTGTGCGATGGGATGTCAAATTTATTGAAAACAAAGCCATGTGATTCTCTCTTGAGAGGGAGCTTCATATCCCACCAAAGGCGGAGTTTTTAGCTCCAAAGGAGGAGCCTCAATATGTTGTGGAGCAACCACAAGTTGAGGAGAAAAGAGTGGAGACATCCACTCAAGCAGAACCATCCAGAGAAGACAGGAAGAGAACCAGAGAAGCTAAGAGACTCGTGGAGGACATGAGGGAGAATGTGGGTTCTCCTTCAAACCAGCACAAGCATAGAAGGTCACCAAATCGGTACAATGACTACATGGCTCTAATGACTGAGCTAGTAGAGACTGAGCCATCCTCTTTCGAGGAAGAAGTAGATAAACCTATATATGTTGATGAAATGGTAGAGGAATATGAATACATTGTGAAGAAAAATGTTTCAGAAGTGGTCCTAAGACTAACAGACAAATTAGGTGTGGGTTTGAGATGGATCTTCAAGGTGAAGCAGGTAGCATATGAAAGCATAGAAAAGTACAAGGTTAGATTTGTGGCCAAGGGGTACTCTCAGTTTGAGGGGATTGACTATGAGGGGACCTTTTCTCCTGTAGCAAGGTACTCATCCATCTAATCAATCCTTGCTCTGGCTGCACAGATGGGTTGGAAGATCTTCCAGATGAACGTGAAAATTACATTCCTCAATGGATTTTGAGAAGGAGGTGTATATCGAGCAACCATAAGGATTCGAGACTTTTGATCAAGTCTCATGTGTGTAGAATCAAGTGAGCATTGTATGGTCTCAAGCAAGAACCTTGTGCTTGGTACACTAACATCGATAGCTATCTCACTGATTTGGGTTTCACCAAAATTGAAGCAGATATAAAATTCTATCATATTTTGGTAGAAGGTAAATTGTTGATTATTGTTTTATATTTTGATGACTTGATCTTGAATGTTGATGAGCATCTGATCAGATATTATAAGGAGGACCTTACAAGAAATTTTAAGATGAGGGACATGGGTCTCATGCACTACTTCTTTGGATTGGAAGTATGGCAAGGTGATGGGGAACTCTTTAGCGCTCAAGGCAAGTATGCCAATGCGATACTTCAGATGTTCCACATGGATAGGTGAAAACCCATAGACACTCCTCTAGAAACCAACTGGAGGAAAGAGGATGTCACTTCAGGTGAGGAAGTGGATGCAATTGTTTACCGACAGTTGGTGGGTTCACTCATGTATCTTGTGAACACATGACCAAATATGTGCTTTGTGGTCAACTAGTTGAGTCAAGCTATGGTTAGGCCAACCAAACTATTTTGGAGGGTAGGTTAGCATGTTCTACGATACCTCAGAGGCACTACCCAATTTGGACTTTGGTACAGATGGATAGAGGAAGTGAAGTTGTGTGGATTAACAAATGCAGATTGGGTAGGGAGTCCATCAGACCAGAAGAGTACATCTGGTGGAATTTTCAATGTTGGATCCACAATAGTTTCTTGGTACAGCAGGAAGCAAATATCTATGGCACTTAGTTCAGCAGAAGCAAAATACAAAGCTTCAAGTCAAGCGGCATGTGAGGCAATCTGGATGAGAAATATAATTGTTGGCTTGTTTAGTCAAATTATGGATCTTGTGATTTAATATGATAATCAGAGTTTCATTAAACTCTCTGAGAATATTTTTCTTCACGATTGATCCAAGCATATTGATATCTGGTATCACCATCTACGGGATCGTGTGCAAAGGTAGATTATGTTGTTGCAGTACATTGCGACAGAGGAACAAGATGTTGATATTTTGACAAACACCTTGTGAAGAGGGAAGTTCCAGTTCCACATGTGCAGGATAGGGGTCACAGTATAGGGGTGGTTGAGAGGGAGTGTTGAAAATGTAGCAAGAAAATCTTAGTTTGACCTTGCCTTGGTCAAACTAGAGAAAATTTGAATTTATATTTAAACATAAATCTTGGAGGTAGTAACTGAGGTGACATGGCACTTTCCACTCAGTTAACTCACTTAATTGAAGTTGGGGAAGCTTGAGTTGAGTTCAGTATGTTTCATTGCTAATTTGTGGCAATCTATTTCAGTTAATTTGAGTTATTGTTAGTTTAACTAGTTCTAACTGTCAAAAGAACTAATGGAGGTCAAGTTGTGGAAGTGGAATTCCAACCACACTTAGTGATCAA
Organism: Pinus taeda; assembly: GCA_000404065.3. Taxonomy (NCBI): domain Eukaryota; kingdom Viridiplantae; phylum Streptophyta; class Pinopsida; order Pinales; family Pinaceae; genus Pinus; species Pinus taeda. Next base: position 252,541 of record APFE030113598.1, on the reverse strand, counting down.
CCAATTAACTGATTAATCAACCCAAAATAATTGTTGCATGCAGATAATTCTAGTTACCCAGTTGATATGGAGATTCCAAGGCAGTGTACTATCAGTTGTGTCATATTCCAATGTGTACAGGTTGTGCATGCAGTGAGAGGAAGGACCCTAGGGAATTGTGCAATTCAATAGTGGGAAATTCCTAAATAATAGGGACCAATTTCCTAAGTGAACAACGTAAGGAAATAGGAGATTGGAGGGTTTGAAAATTGGCTAAGTGTTGGTCAGAGTCAGTCAATTAGGCATAGGGATAGAATATACACTTGCAGGGTGTGCTTAGGCTTTAGCAAGCAAAAATTATTTCATCTCTATTCTCTGATTAATGCAATATAGATAGTTAGGGGTTTTGAGCAGTTCCTTTCCCCTAGATAAATCTTTGTGCATGTGTGATGTTTCATTTTGCACGCCCATGATTCTTGTTCTATATGGTGAATCAACTTCCAAAAATCAGTAGAGTAGCTTCGAGTCTTTTGATTTAGCAAATTTCATGAGCAGTTTTGAATCTACACATTAATATCTACATGTACTAAAATTGTTAACCCCAACCTGTAACACCCTCATCCCACATCTACCCAAGTAACTAGCCAACTAGAGTAAACATGCGATGAGAGGCCACTATAATGGAATTCAACCTCTTAGGTGACCTTAAGGAAATGGAATTGACGGAAACACACCACACAAACCTTCCACGTCAGAAACAAAACCAAGAGCCAACCCAACCACTTAAGCAACCAAACCCTAAGACCAACTGAAGTTTTAGACCATTAAACCCCCAGACGCTCCCTTGATATGGGCAAGCATGCATCTAGGAGGCTCTAGATGCTCCCACAACATGGGTATGCATGCATCCAAGGACTTTTTTGCCTAGTGTTGTACCTGCTAGTGTTGTGCCTGCATCTACAGGATTTGAGCCACTTTTTTAAGCCCAGAGCCTAGGTCACTGCCAAGAACTCAATGAAACTTTTGGAAATGAATTTGCACAACATAACAATGATGCATTTGCAAAAACAAGGATAAGGTCTAGATTAGCCCCTACTAGTCATGATAGGAATTTTGTCAAACATGTCACAAATATGTAATCTACAGATGTAAACAACAGATCTAAGCATAGGGGTCTCATACTTATTTAAGAACCGGTAAGAAGAAATGTTCCCTTATATCATTAGTTGCATTATCATCTATTAGATCATAGAGACAATGTTCATTCATTTACAAATAAAAACATGAGGAGAGCCATACATCATCATTATCATAATACATGCTTATAACCAGCACAATAACAATAGAAATATCAAGGATACGTCAACCATACAATCCACATATAAACCAATACATTTACACATGAGATATCAAGGAATGAACATTTTATTAATGAATGCAAAAGCCAACCTGGGATGGGACTACCATGTTCCACGCGACCATAGAATGGTTGATCCAATTCTCTCTTCACCCAATCACCCCCTATCATATTCCAAGCATGAATGTGGGACTCAAACCAAAAGAACCAACCAGGACATCCCAAGGCTAAACCACCTCACCCTCATCAATAGAAACTAGGATTTACTGCAATCCACACTGGATCACTAGGCCAAAATAATAAACATGTAATAATAGGCTTTACCATGATCTCCACCAGATCACTAGGAAAAAACAAGCATGCATGCCACTGTATTTATCCACCTACACCGTGAGTAATTTTCCTGTCTTCTAGTCTCTCAGTGTTTATTGTAATCCAGAGTCTGATCCAAGGATCACTAAGCCCTAAACTGAGACTCCACCCTCTAGGCTTTATCGTATATCCTACCATTCACCGGCGAGGATTACTAGGCCTAATCAAGGGAATCCACCTCTAGGCTTTACCATATATCTCGCCATTCACCAGTCGAGGATTCCTAGGACCACCAAGGCAACAAAAATCTGTCTTTACCACAACCCATAGTGCGGTTCAGGGGTTACTAGGTCATGTGTTATATTATTCAGAGATCCACCTCACTCAAATTTGAATCCATCTGATAATCTAGCTCAACAAAAACATGAGAACCCCATCACATCATGGCTATTTGGAAATGGCAAGGCTAGGTTGAAAACATTGTCACACCTAGAAAAACCCATGCCATAACAATAAAGAACCACATGAAATACCATGCATGCCAAATCTAGCAAGGAAAACACACATACAAACTGATATGTGCAAAGAATGTTGTTGTAGTTGCTTGATCCTGTTCTTCATTGTTTGCTCCTTCCTTCCCCTTGCCTTCTTTGCCTTTCTTGATCCAATGCCAAAGTGCTCCAAGAAAACTCTAAGTGTCCAAGAGTGAGAGAGACAAAGAAATAGAATAATGGGAGAGCTCCAAAAAGGAACTGGCAAAAGGTTACAAACTGATTCTCAAAAGCCTTTTTATCAAAGAGGCCTCTATTTTCTTCATTTTCCATTATTTTCCTTGAATTTCCTCCTCACATGCAACCTATGACCTTTCACCTTCATTTTCTCCTAATTTCCATTATTTTCATAAATAAATGTGTCAAAAATGCCATTTTTCCTTTCCAAATCCTTAGCCATTGCCTTTTCTAATTTCCTTAGCCATGATAAACCAATGAACACCCACAGTAGAATGTCTTGCCCAACATTAAGCTTGGAATAAGTGTCCCATCAACTATGGTTATTATTTTGCCTTTATTAACTTTTATTACATGGAATTTTCACCAAGGTTGTTACAAAACCCTCCCCCTTGGGGGAACATTGTTCTCGGTGTTCAACAACACCTACAACTAACAAGGTTGTTGTAAGCAAAAAATACTTCCCATGGAGCTTTATAATTTAGCTCATTGCAATATTTACAATGATCATCCCGCTGAGAAGAAAACCAACATGACAACATAACAAGTATAACATCATAATGACATGACACCCATACCTCTTATTGTAGATTTATAACATAGCTCATGGAAATATTTACATCCATATACATATGTACATATACCAAACATCACCAAAACACGTAACAGATACATATGCCAAAACATATGCTCAACCAGAGAATAAGGAAGGATACATAGCTTTCATATGATCCACCATCTCCCATGTAGCTTCATTGGGCCCCAAGTGCTTCCATTTCACTTTAAACTGCTCAATTGCTCGGTTCTGGAGCATGAACATCTTTCTTTACAAAATAAACTGTAGTTCCGGTTGGAATTCTCCTTCTGGTTTCCCCTGCAATACAGACCAATCAATCAAATGATCAACATCTTTAACATGCTTCTTAAACAATGAAACATGGAAAACATCATAGAATTTCATTGTCAAAGGCAGTGCAAGTCTATAGGCTACTGGCCCAATCCTCTCAATAATCCTAAAAGGTCCAGAAAACTGGGGTGTTAGCTTGGCACATGATCCAATCTGGAAGGAGCTCTTCTTCAGTTTGATCCACAAGTACACATGTTCCCTAAACTAGAACTCCTTGAACAACCCATTCCAATCTGCATAACTCTTCTGCCTATCCTGTGCTGCTTTTAAATTATTCTTGATTACTTGTATTTCCCGTTCCATGTCTTCCAACATGTTTGGTCCAATTAACACCCTATTAATTGGATCACTCCAACTGATGGGAGTATTACAACTCCACCCATACAATGCCTCAAATAGACTCATCACCAATGACTCCTAGTACCCATTGTTGTAAGCGAACTCTACCAGTGGAAGGTACTCTTCCCACTTTCGTTGTTGATGCATCACATACATACTCAACATGTTCTCCAATATCCTGTTGACCCTCTCTATTTTTCCATCTGTCTGTAAATGATAAGTTGTACTAAAGGCCAACTCTGTGCCCAAACCTACAAATAACTCCTTCCAAAACTTGGAAGTGAACTTCGCATCCTTGTTTGACATAATATTCTTTGGCACTCCATGCACTATTACCATGTCCTTGATGAATATTTATGCAACATCACTTGCCGAGAATGTAGATTTCATTAGAATGAAGTGCGCTACATTTGTCAACCTGTCCACCATTACCATGATGTAATCATGTTGTCTCACTGTCCTTGGAAAACCCGTGATAAAGTCTATGGAAATGACCTCCCATTTCCACTCTAGAATTGGAATGGGTTATAGCAGTCCACCAGGATCTTTACACTCTGCCTTCACCTGCAGACAATCCAAGCACCTAGCCACAAACTCTACTACGTCTCTCTTAAAATTTGGCCAATAATAGAATTTCTTCACTGCTGTCAGCATCTTTTGATAACCTGGGTGACCTGAGTATGGTTTCACATGGAACTCCCTGAAGATCACCTTCTTGAGCTCATTACTATCTCACACATATATCCTTTCTCTAAATCTAACCTATCCATCTGCTATGATGCGATAGTACACATCTTGCGCACCTGCATCTGTACATGTACCTGTACCTGCATATGTACCTGTACCTATACCTATACCACTACATGTACATGTACCTGTACCACCACCTATACCTGTACATATACGACCACATGTACATGTACTAGTACCACTACCTGAACTTTGTTGCAACTTGTGCACAATCTCCATATACATGACATCTTGCAAACTTGCTTGCAAGATCCTATCCTGTAAATCTATTATATAGGAGCTCATAGCTACTATGTGATTTACATGCATCCACTTGCTAAGAGCATCTACCACCCTGTTCTCCTTAGCTTTGATATACCTGATCTCAAAATCGAACTCACTGATCGTGGCCAATCACTGATCCTTCCTGCCATTCAGATTCGGTTGGTCAAATAGATACTGCAACCCAATGTGATCACTCATCAATACAAACCTCCTGCCTAAAATATAGTGCATCTGCATCTTCAACGCATGTATGATAGATGCCAACTCAAGATCGTGTGTCGGGTAGTTCTAATCGTGCTCTTTCAATTTCCGTGGCTCATATCATACCACCTATCCACCCTGCATAAGGACTCCACCAAGTCCTCTCTTGCAAGCATATGTACATACTACAAACCCTTTTTCCAGATCTGCAATCTTTAACACTAGTGCTTGTGTCAACAACTTCTTGAGCTTCTCAAAATTGGCTGCACACTCCTCTGTCCATTCAAACTTCTTATCTTTCCTTTGCAATGATGTGATAGGATAAGCAATCTGTGAGAAGTTCTTGATGAACATCCTATAATAACTTGCTAACCCTTTGAAATATCTCACCTCATCCAAATTCCTAGGAGCTGCCTACTCCATGATAGCTCTTACCTTTTCTGGGTCCACTGCTATCCCATCCTTCGAAACCACGTGTTCCAAGTAGTGTACCTCAGTGTGAAAGAAACCACGCTTGCTGAGCTTAGCATACAACTGATGCTCTGTCAATAATCTCAACACTGATACTAAATGCTCGGCATGTTCTTCTTCATTTTTAGAATATACCAATATGTCATCAATGAACACAATAACAAACTTGTCCAAATAGGGATGTAACACACTATTCATCAAACACATAAAGGTAGTTGGAGCATTAGTCAAATAGAATGGAACTATAAAAAATTCATAATGCCCATACTTGGTCTGGAAAGTTGTCTTCTAAATGTCCTCTTCCTTGATGCGTACTTGATGGTATCCTGATCTCAAGTCAATCTTCGAGAACATTGCTGCTCCCTTCAGCTAATCAAACAAGTCATCAATCCTCGGCAATGGATACATGTTCTTGATGGTCACTTTGTTCAACTACCTATAGTCAATGCATAATATGAGAGTACCATTCTTCTACTTCACAAATAATATTGGTGCGCCTCAAGGTGATACACTTGGCTAATGTATCCCTTGTCAAGAGTCCCTTTCAGTTGACCCTTTAACTCTACCAAATCATATGTGCTCATCCTGTAAGGTGCTTTTAGTGCTAGAGTTGTCCCTAGCACTAACTCAATAGAAAATTCTACTTCCCTTTGAGGTGGCAACTCTGAAATCTCTGCAAGAAACACATCCTGAAACTTCTAGTAGACTTGACTAGAGGCTTGAGACTTTGGTACACAAGATTTATACAAATCAACAGAGTTAGGTGTTGCACACTTGGGGGTTTTTATGGATGATGATGGCTCCTTTGGGCACAAGTTGTCATGGATTTCACTCATTGGGAAAATCCCTTGGGAACACATTCATCAAGCACCTATTCACTAGGTGCCTTGGGCACACTTGGGGGTGAACAAATTGTGAATGATTGACCTTAGTGGGCTAGAGATGACTTAATGAATGAGATGATTTGGGTGTGGATGATGAGATAGTCTCAAGGCGACTTAGATGGACTACTGTGAGATAGAACAAGTTAGCAGAACAAGTTGGCTTGAGATGAACTTTGGTTCACTTGATATTATGTCACTTGCTAAGTGCTTTGCAAGGCTTGTATAAGAAAGTGAACATCTCAATGTGTTAATTAACATCAACCAAGCAAGTGACAAGAGTCATCAAGGAGATCTATGGTCATCCTATTTCAAGTGTCTAGCATAGTGGGTTGGCCAAGTTGACTAAGTGACAGAGATGGAACATGACCCATAGGCTTGTGATTGCTTCAGGGTTGACTTGGACAAGTTTGTGGGTCACTAGGAGCCCTGAACTTAACCCAATTGTAGACTCTAAGAATATTTCAAAATTTACATTCAAGATAAGTATGGTAATCTTGGGAGAAGTTAGTTCACCTTAGCATTCTTGTACTATTGTAATCGAGCTACAGGCAATGACAAAGCTCCCCTTATTGCATCACACACACACACACACACACACACATATATATACATGTGTGTGGGTGTTAGGCTCTAACTTGGGTGTCACTCATCCACATGTGTTATGTAGTGTAGATGTTCTATATGTGTTTATTTACTAGCTTATGTATGCTTATGTTGCTTTAAGTGTTAGAATTCAGCGAGTGTAAGTATTGTTGTGGAATATTTTAGGTTAGCTTAAACATGTTCTTAGCGTGTTTTTTGGACAAAACTAAGTTAAGACATGGCATGCTATCTAAAGCATAGGTGAAGTTATGGGTAGACTTTGAGTGAAGAGGCTTAATATGATTGTAGTAAGCGTAAATTATCCAAGCCATTAAAACTCCAACAAAATACCTCTATATCTTAAATGGTTAACATATTTCCTTACGTCCAAAAAATAACAATATTTAAGCTCACTTATTTCAATTGGGAAATTATGTTATAACCAACATTGCTAAACTTATGCATCAAGCTCAAGGAACACCTAAATTTAGTGGCAATTACATTCACGTTTATAAGTCGATTTGGTTGTGCCTATGGTTCAGATTTCACAACGAACAAAGGAGGTCCATCAATGTAAATATTGGCTTCCAATTTTTATACGAACTTTTATATTAAAGGCCATTTTATTTTGTCTCTGAAAATCCGGGAACCTTACCAAACTGGATTTTATTGCACGATGTCTTTATGGAAAGTTGGCCAGTTTTTCATGAAACGTAACCCACGCGGTTAAATGGATGTGTTTAGGAAAGCATCTGTTCACAAAGAAATATGATGTAGCCTCTAAACAATGTTGGTTTCCAAAGGAGTTTATGTGTATTATTGCATTCAGTTACAGAGTAAGAAATTTTTATATTTTATATTTGGCATATATGTATATGTTCTGGTCTCTGAGTGATTATTTGATTCACAATCATAAGACAAAGTTATTATAGTATAGTTGAAAGGCTATCTAATTTACAACAATGAAGTTTAAAGTTATTATATTGAAATTTATTATGTTATTTGCGGAAATTGAAATGGTTAAGTTACAAGGATGTTAATTATTTTTTTCATTTTTTTCATGAATTTAATTAAAAATAGTTATATTTTTTAGGCAACAAATATACAGTTTGCCAATGGACATTAGTTATATGTTCTTCATTGAATAACTAACTTGCCAAAATCCAACTGTGAACATATACCACCTCGTTCCTTCTTCATTGAATAACTAATTTGCCAAAATCCAACTGTGAACATATACCACCTCGCTCATTCTTCATTGAATAACTAACTTGCCAAAATCCAACTGTGAACATATACCACCTCGCTGATTTAATACCATTAGTAAATTTGTTATTTTCAACTACATCTTTGATGCTGTGTACTTGGTTTTTATGTTTGGCCAGTTGGATGAAGACGTCAGTGTCCTGTGTTTGTCTGGGGGCTCAGAATCTTGCAAACTGCTCTGTACACTACATTCACTGCCTTCTTTGGCGTTGAGGTCATCTTTGTAGCTACTGTATTGAATGCCCTACAAGTAGCGTTGGTGGCTCTACAAGGTTCATTCACTGCAAGGGCCCAACTACCAGCACTTTCTATCGCGGTAGTAATTATCTGCTCACAAGTTTATTGTTGTGGTTGTATGAAAATAATCATAGAATTAAATGGATGAAACGAGGGTTTTTCTGATGTTCCATGCAAGCACAGATGACAACTTTGGATGGTACATAGATACTGGAATATTCTGGTATGTTGATGTCTATATGACATTTGGAATATTTCCAATTCTATAACTTTTAGGTTTTTGGAAACTGATGTTTAATTATTTATTAAACAAATTTATTTGTTTGATTGATTTTGTTCATGTCTATATGATATATAGTTGCTTTCACATTTTTGTTATATGTGTTTGATATTTAGAATATTTTTGTAATTTTAAAATTTAACATTTAGTAAACAAAGTTAACTATTTATTTTTTTTTTTTTTTTTTTTCTAATTGATATTTAAAATATTTCTTGAACATGGCTATTGATACTCTTTAGTGATGAAAGCTAATTAACAATATAGTATTTTTTAAACATTTCAAATTTAGTTTGTTAAGAAATATTTTTTACCTTTGACAAAATTTGAGATTTAAAATACTGTGAAATTTATAAATCATTGGAAATTGATGTTGAACTATTGATTCTCTTTAGCGATGAAAGTTATTTAGATTTTATTTTTTTTATTGAAATAAAAAACAATTCACATTTCAATTGGTAGGAAATATTTCCCTTTATGTCAAAATTTGAATTTTAATTAGATTTATCATTGAATGTTTTCTTTTTTTTTTATCAAGTAAGAGTAGGACCTTCTATTAAACTAGCCAAATATACATAATTTACATGAGGCTGCACCCGCTCTGTGAGAGTTCAACAGTCAGCAGGGCAGGCCGAACCAAACCATTCACCCAAAACCAAGAGAAATCTAAATAGAAAAATTGGGGAGAACCACCAAACAATTAAGGCACAAAGCCATCTGGTAGTGCTGTCGTGCATCAAATGAACCTAGAATTCCTTGGAGGACTAGTCCATCGAATTGGAGGTCACAAAAGACCACAAATGACCCGCCATGGGTCAACAAGAGGTCCCACCACAAGCCAAGCTTAAAACTATCAAACAGACTCAATGAAAATTAAAAGCATAACACTCTAATCTTTTTTCGGGTCCGACCAACTAGCACAAACAAATCATCACCATTGATCCACTGACTAAGATCCAACGGTCTTTGTGAGTATTGGGAGGACGAGAAGCGCGAGAGTTAAACGCCCAATGAGGGTGGTTTTCTCTCACCTCGCTCCGCAACGTGTCACAAGAAGAGTGGAATCAGAGCTAATCTCAAAAAAACCAGAAACCATTTGGACCCCGCCCGATGAACCACTTGTGGTTTTGGAATGGTTATTTCATGGAAAAAACAAATACTTCCTTTTGCCATGTGTTGTTCTTCAATTCTATCTAACGGGCAGTTCTTGAGCCAATCCAATCCACTTAGATTCTCTACCAAACACCAACTAAGAAATATGAAAATGGACACCTCATCCTATGGTGCTATTCAAGTCAATCCTTTCATCATTCAATCAAAAGAATTCCAGACTTTGGAAAACAGCCGAACCAAGGCGGGTTAGACTGTATGCAGTTCTCCATCCTTCCGCCGGTCTTCTTAGTCCCTTTGAAAAATTCTGTTAGTCCATAGTTCCATATCCTGGGTTGCCTGACAAAGACAATCCTCCCACAATAGGTAACAATCCCAAGCATACCTAGAATCTCTGTCCCTATTGGTGACTCCTTCATTCGCCAATCGATTCACTAACATATTAGCTTTCCTTTTCACATGAACAAATCTGACAGTTTTAAGGGTTCGTAGGTGAGAGTAGATGCAATAAAAAACCTACAAAAGCTTCCAGTGCTTCGACACTTTCTCTGGAGAGGTTCCATTGCAAATTTTCTTAACCGCTCTAATAATTAATTCCAAATCCACTTCAATTATAACATTGCGTGAACTTGAATCCACCAGGATTTCCAAGCATTGCTCTAATGCCATGAGCTCACCCATGTTATTAGTGGGCTTCCCCAAGTGGCCATGGAAGATTTTTTATATTTGTCCTTGATCATCTCTTATGGCACCCCCAAAGCTCCCTAATCCTGGGTTGCCCTTAGCTACTCCATCAATATTAACCTTTAAGAAACCATAAGGAGGGGGCTTCCAAATGTTAACACCTTTATTTATTAGGCTCACTTCCTTTATTATTCCCAGAGGATTGATAGACTGGAGACCCAAGTGAAGTATAATTCTCTCCTCTTAGGGCAGAGGAGGATCTTTAGGAAGGGTTCTCAACAAGCTTCTTACTATGTGTTTGAGCTGCCTTAAAATTTGATCAATTATGTGTTGGGGCATGCTTGTTTTGTTTTTGAAAATCCAACTGTTGTGCTCTTTTCAAACATTCCAGATGACAAAGCCTGGAACCAGAATTTAGGCTTTATTAACAATCTCATTCCCTGAGAAGTTTTTCCTCTAATTCTTCATAGTGTTGGATATGCTGAGACTATCCCTATCAGTTTGTCTAAAAATGGAGGCCACCCAGTCCCACACCTTTGAAGTGAAAGGATAGAGGTTGAGAAGGTGTTCAATTGTCTCCTCATGAGCACCACATAGGTAACATTTGGAAGGACCAATGAAGCCTTTCTTAAGGAGATCCTCCCAAGTTAAGATTTTCCTTTGATGCACTAGCCAGATGAATAACTTTATTTTCATTCAATGTGGACTTTGCAAAAGTTTCTTCTAGACTTGATCAAGATTCACAAAGTTAAATCCCGTGACTTCCTGTTTAGCCTATTTGAGGTTAAAGTTACCTTTGGTGTTCTTTCCCCATCTTAATTGATCTAGTGAGGAAGAAACCAAAATCCTTCTATGCTCTAGATCCTGGGTGAGAGCTTTTGCCTTGGTCATTAGTGGGTTTTCAACATTGTATCCTAGATCCTTCCACTTCCTCCATTTTCCAGTATTCCTTCCCTGGTCCCAGAAGTCTTTTACCAAAACCATACCTTTGCTATCTGTGTCACTTTTGAGAGTTGCAAGTTTGTCCCTATAAAGGTTGGGTTCATGTTGCCAGTTGTCCTCCCAAAATCAAGCAAGATCCCCTGCTCGAATTTCCCAAAAATAATGTTGTTGAACAATACTTTTATTATCCCAAGCAAGGTTTCAAATATGGGAGCCCGTGATTTGCCTTGACATTCTAATGTGATCCTTCTCCTGCCAGTACTTGGCATACTTTTGTTTCCAAATCTTAGCCTAGGGGGCATTCAATTCCTTAATCCATCTCCACCAAAGCTTAGCTCCCGAAACTCTGCTGAGGGTCCCAGGATCATGAAGCCCCAAGCCACCATGGCTCTTGAGCTTGCAGAGCTTGTCCTAGGCTACTAAAGCCCACTTCTTTTTCTCTTCCCCTCTGCCCCACAGAAACTCCCTTTGTATGCTTCTTATCTGTTGCTTAATACCTTGAGGAGCAGGAAGAACTGAAAACATGAAAATGGGAATGGCTTGCAAGACCGCCTGTGTGAGCACAAGGTGTCTAGCCAAATTTAGTGACCTGCATGTCCATTTTCTGACCTTGCCCTGAAGTTTATCTAGTATTGGCTCCCACACTTTCTTGCTTAGAGGTTTGTCAGTAAGAGGAATGCAAAGATATTTGGAAGGTAGTTGTTCCCTTTGAAATCCAAGAATTCTGGTAATGTTTCTCTGAATAGCAATATTAGTGTTAAAGAAAAAAACTTTGGACTTGTTGAGGCTTACCTCTGTGCCTACTGCCATAGCAAAGTCATTTAAGATGTTTTTAATTGCTCTGGCTTCCTTGACTGTGGGTATGCCTTGCAACATTGTATCATCCACAAATTGTTGATGAGTGTTTGCCTCTCCATCCACGATAAGTTTGATACCCTGAATTCATCCTTCAACATTTTCCATTTTGATCGCTCTACCTAGCCCTTCCATCATGAGGACGAAGAGGAACGGTGAGAGCAGATCTCCTTGTCTAAGCCCTATGGAGGGTGCGAAGGTCCTTGATGGAGCTCCATTAAGCAGTATGGAAAAACGGGTCGTGATAACTAATGCTATAACCCACCTTATCCAATTCTAGTCAAAGCCATAGGCTTTTAGAATTTCTCTTATGTAAGACCAGCTTAGTTTGTCATAGGCTTTCGCTAGGTCCAACTGAATGATCATACCAGCATGTTTGTTGCTTTTGAGAGAGTGTGCCACCTCATGAGCTTGGATGATATTGTTGAGGATTTGTCTTCCCTCCACATAGCCAGTTTTCTCCTCCGAGATGAGAGAGGGTAGAAGGGGTTTGAGTCGATTGGCTATTACTTTGGAAATAATTTTATACACCACATTACATAAGGCTATGGGCCAAAAACCATCCGGAGTCATGGAATTTTCCTGCTTTGGGATAAGAGCTATGAAGGATGCATTCAGAGGCTTCAGTACCTTTTGTATCTTCTTGAGTCTTCCACAACCTCGAGGATATCATGTTTGACAGTTTCCCAGCAGGCTTTGAATAAGTATACATTGAATCCATCCGGGCCTGGTGCTTTTCCATTCTGCATTTCATTAATCACTTCACTAACTTCCTCTTCTGATACTGGCCTATTGAGATTGTGGTTGTCCTCTCTGGTAACCAGCTGAGGGATATACTGAGGGAAATGGTTAATGAACCTATATCTGTCCTCCAGTGGCTCCTTTGCAATATTGCAGAGGTGTTGTACAAGGACCAATTCCATATCATTGTGAGATTCCAGCTCAATACCCTGAGAATCTTTGATCTTTGTGATTCTATTGTGTGCCTTGTGAGCCATAGTGGATTTATGGAAGAATTTTGTATTTCTTTCTCCCTCTCTAATCCATTGTATCCTTGATTTCTGCCTCGAGAAAATTTCCTCTTGTAAGCATCGATCCTCCCATTCTTCCTACAGAGAGTCAGTTAGTTTTTGTCGCTCTTTGGTGAAGCCATCTGTGATGTTGATCTGATTGATCTCCTGGAGCTTTTGCTCGGTTTCTCTTTTGTCTTTGAAGATATCTCCAAATTCCTTTTTGTTCCAAGCTTTAAGATGGGATTTGATATGTTTAAGTTTTTGCTGGAGCATGAACATTTTTGTGCCCTGAATATTCAACTCCTCTCTCCACCATTTATCAATATTACTAGTGAATTTAGGGTGTGAGAGCCAGGCATTTTCAAACCTGAAAGGTTTGTTTCTCAGTGTGCCCATAAAGGCGGCTTCCAGCTATATAGGCCAGTGATATGATCCTCCAAAGGGCAGAATGGAGGCTGTCATGGCGGGTCCTGTGAGAAGGAGGTCCTCTGAAATAATAAATCTATCAAGTTTGGAAGCAACTTGAGAAGCCCCTCCCCTTTTGTTGTTCCAAGTGAAGGTTCCATTAATTGCTGCAGTGTCCACTAGTCCCATGTTCATAATGAAGTTCTGGAAGGCCATGGAGTCTCTGCCTAGCTGTGTAGTGCCTCCTTTCCTTTTGAAAGAGATCTTATCATATTGAAATCTCCTGCAACGATCCAGGGAAAATTGGGATGTCTTGCTCTTAGATCCTCCAGGGATGTGAGAAGCTTGAGTTTGTCTAAACATTTGTAATCATGTATATCTCCTTATCCCCTACAGGTTGACATATCAAGGAGAGATAGTTCCTGGATGCTTCAGCCTCTAGGATTCCAAATTTCTGTGGATCCCACAACGTAAGAATCCCCCCCCACCGATTTATTTTCCTTAACCTCTAAATAATCATATTTGATTAACCACTTATTATGAATATCTCTTATCTTATCCATCGAACATTTTGTCTCCTGAATAAAAACCATGTCTGGATTTTCTTCTTTCATTCTGTTACTAAGATTTCTTTGTTTCCTTCTATTCCCTATGCCTCTAATGTTCCAGGTTGTGAACTTCATTAAGAAAGGTTAGTAAAGGAATAGCTGGTAAGATCTTTCATCTTACCTAAGTTGATCAATAGTTTTCCACATTCGTTCAACTACTCATTCTGTCTCTTTCTTCCTCTTTTCGTACCTGAGTTCTTTGGAGATTGTGCCTGTGAATTCTCCATCATCTTGACCCCACTTGGCTCTTGGCTTTCATGATTTCTTTTGACTCCAACTCCCTTCACTTATGACCTCCATAGAAAAGAGCTATTGTACTCTGTCATAATCCTATTTTGGTAGGGAGTCCACTCCTATGTTTTTTCCCTTGTTCCAGAAATTTCTCTAGATCTAGATTTTCCCTATCTGAAATCTCCTGTAGCTCATGGTCCTCTGTTCCCGCTTCACTTGGAGTCATCTCTTGGTCCCTACTAATTTCCATCAAGCTTGGTAGATCATCCCTTTCCTGGTTGTTTACTGATATTCTCCATGTCAGCTACCTTATCCTGCTCCTTCGTTACGTTTTCCATGTCCTGGACTGTCTCCTTGTTCCCCTCTCCTTCCTCCAGGATCTTGAAGTTGTTGTGTCTTGTATGTTTGTCCTCATTTATCTTATTGTGTGGACGTTGTCCCCCTTTCCCTTTTCTCCTGACCTTGGTGGAACCCTCGTGATCTCTCTCCACAGTGGTTTTCTGGTTACCTTCCATATTGATTGTGGGGCAGTCTCTATATAGATGCCCATGTTCATGGCATTTGTGGCACCTAAATGGTATGTGCTCATAGTCCACAGTCTGCACTCATCCTTTATCATATACTTCTAAAATTATCGTTTCCGGAAGGGCTCAAGATAGATCCATTTCCACACATATTCAGGCAAAGGAGGTATATCTTCCTTTTAGAGTTGCCTATGAGATCTTTAGAAAATGCCCCAGCTTGTTGCCTATGGTTTTCAAAGATTTTTGTAGCCAATAATCCAGAGGAAGGGAGTATAGTCTGATCCAAACTGGTAGTGATGTGAATGTTTCACGTTCTGGGACAAAGTTCATCATCCATGGCTGCATGTAGAGTCCTGTCGCAGCATAGAAATAGGGCCCCCCTTCAAACACTATGTCTTTGTCCTCTAGGCTTGTGAACACTACTATGAAAACCCCTTAGAACCTAGATGTAAATGTATTTCTCCCTTTGGCTTCCAATGGCTCCTTATCCAAACGTGTAACGCCCTCTTCGTCAGCCATAACCCCATGAACTTGCATATGATTGCATGTTCCATCATATGATCCCTATGTGCTTGTATCACTGGGTCACTCAATACAACGTGGGGAATAATGCCTGACTTGGGTTTGCAGACCCTAGTTGTCCTTATGGAAGCCAGTCTTTCACTGCTGCCTCCATTCTCCTTTTCTTTACTTGTTTCCTGTTAATTCCTTTCCTCATCCTGATTTCCACTTCTTCCAGATGTCCCCTGGCTTCATGCTTTTGAAATATTCCCCAGAGGTTTTTTGAAATGCTTCTTTCCCGCATCCTTACTTCCTTTTGTAACTGCTTGACTGTAGGAGGGAGCAGCACTTCCCCCTGAGCTCCCTGCCATGGTACCCTGAGTCTAAAACCCTATCTTCAAGTCCAACCCTAGCTTCTCAAAAGCAATATCCTTCCAATTTATCATTGAATGTTTTCACTACTAGAGAAATTAAGAAAAAAATCCTCTTAAACAAAAATATTTAGTATTTTTATTTATTTATTTTTCCCTTAAGTTTACATGAATGAACTTGACAATCCGAAGATGCAAGAGATTTTTTTGCTTTGCTATGTTATGTGAGTCATGAGATGACTGACATGCCTAACTTGTGGCTTGAGTAGCCATGACCCAAGGGCATCTAAGCGGTCAAAATCATCCGGGGATCACACCTATCCTGGGCCACAACATCCCTTAGCACGGTTGGATTTTTTCCCATGGAGCTTCAAACTAGTTACCTTTACACCAAGGAGTGCCTTAACAAAACAACCTATCACTGTTTTCTCTACGACCTATGGGGAAAGATACAAGAGATTGAAAACCTTGGAAAAATTCATTTTATTTACCATTTTTTAGTTATAAGAGCATTAAAGAATTTTTGAAGTCACAGATAGGAGCTTTGCTAGTAGTCAAACTTTCCCCAAGAAAAATTCCAAGGTTAATTATTTGTACTGGAATATTTTACATGTCAACCTTGAATTTGAAGTTATAAACTTTATGTTATCTTAATCCTACAAATAGGTCAGAGAAGAAAATTCCAACATTGTCCAGTATTTTTTTGACTATCAATGAGTTGTTGCTCTTCTACATTAAATTGATAAGAGAGATTTAATTATTGTCTAACATTTTTTTAAGTTGCTTAACTTTCTATCAATTTGGTGTTCTTTTGGCTTTTATTATGGAAATATTGTCATTTTTGGTTGTTTGTTAATCTTTCTTAGTCACAATACTTACTCTTACTTGATATTTTGTACAAGGTGTTTGATATAACGTTTATAGAAAACTAGCTAAATGTTCTAAAACATTCTGGAAGTTTTGTTATAAATTTTGTAGAGATGGAAACCTATTGATGAGGATTTTTTCCTGCCTAAGGATCAGCAAATTTTTTAGGTATGAAATGGTATTCCATATTTGAACTCAAATGTGAAGGATCCTGCAAAGGAGTAAGTATACATAGGTAGCCTTTGCCTCCAAATGAGTTTAGACAGTGATAAAGAACTTGGATGTCTCAATGTCTAGAATTGAATGCAAAAGTAGAGAAGGTTTGAACTTGTAGTTAGAGTTGCATAAGTCTTAGAAGTTACCTCACTCCATTTAACACCCTGATGACCCACCTAATGTTCTAATGTATGGTTCAACTTTCAACCGATGAAGATGTGTGATGCATGTGTTAGGATCACAAAACACTGGGAGAATTGGTGGTGTCTAAAGACATCATTGTTGGGATCCCACTCGTGACCATGACCAATTAAGATGGAGTTTTTTAGCCCTTAAATAGGCTACATTGGAAATGAATACCATGGACAAAAAACCACGGGTTGTCATAAACCTGGAACTCAAAAACTATTGGTAACTTGAACCAAGTTTACCTTAACCACCCTAACAATCCCCCCCTTAAGCTTGACTTAGGGAGATTAACTTGGTCCCAATCATTCATCCACCATCTCACCTAAGATATCACATCCCCCCCTCAATCTAGGATACTATTGCACCTGCCACCTTGTACCTATCCAAGTGGTCCATTCCACAACTTGATGACTCCATGCACCACTGCACTACATGGATGTCTGATAAAAGTATTAATGCCTTAAAACAACATGTGCTTTTGTGCAACATGTATGCCTTAACAACAAGTCTTACAACTTCCTGGACAGATACACGTACCTTGGACCAAAATCCATAGGGTGTTCACACAACACTAGTGTTTTCACACCACTGTAGATCTCATCACATGCTGACTCCTTCAATAAATTTCACGTCATTGAATCCATATCCATTTTCTTGTCCATACTACCACTTTCTCAAAATATTTCTACCTTTCTTGATCCATCTCTTGACCTGGCTTTTCTCGCTACTTTACCCCTCTCTCGTATATCTCCAACCCATGTTATTCATCTACATCCTCGTTATCATTGTGTAAAATCTTCCTCTTCTTTCTTCTCTTCAGAATCTTTGTCATGCTTCCACATTGTTCTTTAAATTGCAACCATATGCACTAGCCAATCAATAGTTGAGATGCTCATTGAACAAGTCTCCTTCCTCCACTCGACTCTTTTGGTTACTTGAGCTACTGCTTATTGATTGTGACTCCACTTACCAATAATCTATTATGCTCACCTCACCTTTCTTTGATACCAGTTATTAGGATCATCAAACACCAAGTGAAGTGGTGGTGTTTAAATATATTGTTTTTGGGGTTCACTGGTCACTAGTACCAATAAACATGGAGTTTTCAGCGTTTAAATGTGCTACATTGGATATGAACACCATGGAACAAACCATGGGTTTTCATTAACCTAAAGCCCAAATACTGTTGGTAACTTGATCGAATCAAGTTTACTTGAACCCCCCTAACAACATGAAGTATAGGTGCTTATAGTGGTATGTCTTAGAATCAACTAGTGCATAATACTCTTTTGGCTAATAAGATCATACAGATATATTCTCACATCCAACGTGTGGATTGGCACTCAGGAAGCTGAAGAGCCTCCTCAGTGATGCTTTAAGTAGTACACTAATTCATAAATAAGATTTGTAGTCCAATATTTTGGAACAACGTTGAACTCTATTGATTCCAAAATATCAAAAGCCATCTTCCTAGTGGGAGAGTGTTAGGAATATTTTTCCCATAAATTCTTGTGGAGTTGTTGCTATGAAATTTGACTTCACAAAGCATTTTTTGTTTCGCATATTTTCAACATGAAAAGTTGAGAAATTTTAAGACCGGATAGATTTTCATTATAATTTGATTTGGCATCTGTTATTCAATTTTTGATGCATGGTAAAAATTTGAGTTCACTGTAGATGTTAAATTACCATGATGTGTAATGATTTTCATTTCACAATAATCACAAGATGACTGATGTGCAAGTTGAGGAGTGGGGGGAATAGAGAATGAATAGAAATGAACCACAAACTAAAATTCAATAGAGGAAAGCAAAATAAATGACAAGTAACAATTATCGATAATAGAGGGGGACACATATATTGCATCAACAAATGACAGTCGAACAAAAACAAAAACAAATGAAAGAACATATTGAACAACAAATAGAATGTCAAAGAGAAATTCAAGCAACATATCGATAAAGAAAATCACAACTAAAAACAATAAAAAAAAAATAACAAGAAGTAATGAAAAGATAGATTGAACGACAAAGAGCACATCACAAAGAATAACAATAGAAGATGGAGAATAAAATGACAATGGAACAACAACAAGAAGATATGAAAAGCAAATTGAACGACAAAGAGAAGATGAAAGAGAATATAAAAGAGTATATCAATAGAGGATGACACAACAAATGACAATGGAACAACAACAACAAGAGATGAAAGAATAGATTGAACGAAAAAGGGCACGTAAAAAAAAATGTTAGAGTCGGTCTTGTCAGTCCTCCGTCAGAGATCAAAACTCTTTCTGCATCTCATTTTTAGGTGTCTCGCTCCATTCACTCAGCCGCATTCCGCTAGAGGCAAGCCATAATCTGACGGAAGGGTCTTGCCAGTTCATTCCTCTCATGTCTTGTACCTGCTGGCTTAGGTCTTTTCGTCAAAGTTATTAAAATCCGTGATATTCAATGTTTGATCTTTTAATGGACAAGACTCATTTCAGTCATTAGTTCTAGGGTTTGCAAATTGTTGTTCTCAAAGTGATTCAATAATACTTGCAGGCCAAAGGAAGGTTCAATAAGTCACTCAAATGATGTTTCTGAGCATGAAAAGATGAATTTTGGAAAATCGAGAGAGGTTTTGTTCACAATAGGCCAAGGAAGAAAAACCCCCTTCACTTTTTACACAGGTTTCATGGTTTTAGAAAAATGTCAAAAATACAATTGCCTCGGGAGAATTGATGCACCTCTAAAGTGACCTTGGGAAAATCAAGTTTTCTCCTATCTTGGTTAGCCAAATGACTTATGTGATGATTAAAATGATAACTAGACACAAATAGCTTTCCAATGAGCTATCATGAGCTCAATTTGGAGTTGATGAACACCTTTAAAAGTTGACTGCAACAGTGCTCTGCCTTGAGGAAGCCTCATTTGGCACATTTTGACCAGTTTTAGGAGATTTGATTGTTTACAAGGAAAATGAACTTCAAATTGAAAAATTCCAGTTTTGTTGGAAAGTAGACTCAAAGACCTTTCTAACGAGCTATCCTGAACCAAATTTGGACACCGGGAAGGCCTTCAAAAGGCTCCTGTAAAATGGCACGACGCACGGAGGGAGCACGGCGCACTCGGAGAAATTTTCCAGTGTAAATTTACACTGGCGCGACGCACATGGGAGGCGTGGCGCACAAGGCTAAAAGGCCTGAAATTCATAGAAATCGTCCTCAAAATTGAAAATTCTTCATTCCACAAGTAGGTAAAGCCTCCATTTTGGTGTTTCATCCAAGTTTGTGCTAGGGTATGGTGGTTTATGGATGCTAATGATTGAAACAAAGATTCAACCCTTTCATTTTGAATCCCTCACATGTAAACTGCTGCCTAGGGTTTCAGAACTTGTTTGCCACCAAGGTTACTCATTTCCATTATTTCTCTTGTCCTTAATTCCCTTTTTTCCTTGACTCCATTGTTCCCCATCCCCTAAAGTTACTAAAACCCTATCCTAAATTCCCTTTCCCAAAACTTTCGAAGGTGAAACCCTAAACCCTATCCCACACATAAAACCCCTCACAACCCTCCTATATTTCCCAAAACAAAGCTCTCCCAATAGTCCCTAATCCCTCACTATCTTTCCCTCCCCTTACTGTCCCTGATGTCATTATTTTCTCTTGGTGACAAAGGTCAAGCACATCATCAAAGGCATTACAAGACAGTGTGACATATCAACACCTATTTGTCCAAGACAATTTTTCCACCAGCAGACATGACATCTGATCTGTCATATGATCATGAAGAAGAGACACACAATGATTTTCCAACAGAGGTACATGCACCCAGGAGGCCTCATAAAGGTGGCAAAACATCCATGAAGACCAACAGGTTGCCCAACGAAGCCTAAATGAGAGGACACCCATTCAACAGGAGATAGAGGTTGATCAAGAGAATTGGCTCGAGAGGATCAACATCCACTTAGAGGAGCTGTTGGCGAAAGAAAACAAGGACAAGTACATGCTTAGGCACATGAAAACCATTATTGGGCACACAATCATGTTTGCAAGGCACGAATAAGGAATTTAAAGTCAAAACTAAAGAAGGCAATAAGGAAGCAAACGAGGCAAAGGGAGCATGATCATCTTCAAATATTGGCCAAAGCCTCTTTAGCTTAGCATGACACTTGATGGAGAATCTCCAATCCAAATTTCAAGAAATTTGGGGCAATTTTTGTCATTTGACAAATTTTTGTGCACAAAACAGGGTTTTTCTCCCTGTGTGTCGCACCACTGGCACGACGCTTATGATAGGGAGCTCCAAATCATGAAAGGTTTGCATTTTTGGATTCAACATGAAAAATCATGACTTCTGGTGCATGGCCAAGAAGTTTGGGCAAGTTTTGAGTCCCCAGGAGGTCAAAAACACTCAAAAAGTGACCTCTCTGCCCCTATTTTGACACACAAGAAGCAGTCTTGGGAGATTGAAGTTTTGGAGGGGAAAATGAGCACCAAATTCAGAAATTCCACTTGGGTTGGAAAGTAGACAGGTAGGGTCTTCTAACAAGCACACTTGGGCAAAATTTGGACTTTCGCAAGTACCTCAAAATCGCCTCCAAAGTGGCGTGAAACATATAGTTTTGGGCGCGACGCGCAGAGACCCAAAGGCCAAAATCACTTCCGCTCCGCAACATTTCGATTCGCGATTTTCTCCAAGTGGGCCCACTCATTTTACACTACATTTTTCTCGACACCTAAGGCAAAGTTTAAAAATTATTTTCACTAAAGGTTGGCTTCTATCCAAGTGGCAAAGGAAGGCGAGCAGTCACCCAAACAATTTTTCATTTTTGTAACGCTGCACCTGTCACTAATGGTTGGCTTTCCATTTCTAGTTTTTAATGATTTTAAAAACTCCCCAACTTTGGGTCGTTCCATTTCCCAATGACAAAGTCTATATATTATATGTGAAACCATTTGCAAAAGGTTGGTTGTAATTTCTGGGAGACTGTGGGAGAGAAACTCAGTTACTCATTGTATATTTTGACAGAGAATTAATGAAAGGCAGCGGCTCTGGTTCATGAGATTCATGTGGTGTGAGTGTAGAAAATGTATTCTCTTTTTGTTTCATATGTATTTCGTTATGTTTCACAGTTCATTCATATTCATTTCCAGTGAAAGTTTCTAAGTAAGGTAAGGTAGAATTCAAGTTTATTGCTCTGCCTTTGGGAAAGTTTCACGTTCTATGTTCTTCTTCTATTGAAAAGGATTCATGTGTTTATGCCCTTTTCACCCCCCTAAACAATCTTTCCATTTCGCATTATTTCAAATTTAATTGCTAGACTTTCCACCTGTCTTGCCTCACGAAGTAATTTGTGCCTTTGTGTTAAATTATCTGCTCATGCTGTTCGTTGGTCCCATACATCCCAGAAACTTAGTCATTTATCAAAAATTTCCTCTTGTTTCCATATTTATTTACCTAGCCTAAAATCAATATTTCATTTTGAGTCATCTCAGACTTTATTGTGTATTTTTACTGAGTGTGACCCAGAGAGAGCCCTCTCCTGTTCTGGTAGGGCTAGCTACCAGACTGAGCGTGGTTTGTGGTTACCTTGAATTTTTCCTTCCTTCAGCCTAAGGAAAATTTAGGTGCTAACAGAAAATATATATAAAAAAAAACATATCAACAGAGGATGATGCAACAAATGACAAAAAAACAACAACAATAATAAATGAAAGAAAATATTGAACAACAAAGAGCACATCAAAGAGAATATCAAGAGAGGACAACGTAGAAAATGACAATGAAACAACAACAACAAGAGATGAAAGAAAAAATTGAACGACAAAGAGAAAATTAAAGAGAATATCAAATATCATATTGATAGAGGATGGTACATCCATTGACAATAGAACAACAATAAGAATATATGAAAAACAGATTGAATGACAAAGAGAATATCAAAGATCATATCAACAAAGGAAGATGAAGCAAATGACAACAAAACAACAACAACAAGAGATGAAATAACAAATTGAGAGATAAAGAGCACATCAATGAGCATATCAACATAAGACGATGCAACAAATGACAACATAACAAGAAGAAGAAGAGATGAAAGAACATATTGAATGACAAAGATCACATTAAAGAGAATATCAAAGAGAATATTTAGAAAGGACAGTGCAACAAATGAAAACAGAACAAGAAGAAAAAGAGATGAAAGAATAATTTGAACAAAAAAAACATATCAAAGAGAATATCAAAGAGCATATTGATACAAAATGATGTAGCAAAGGACAATGGAACAAAAACAAGAAGAGATGAAATAAAAGTTTGAACAACAAAAGGAACTTAAAAGAGAAAATCAAAGAGTATATCAAGAAAGAAAAACACAACGAAAGACAATGAAACAACAACAAGAAGAGATTAAAGAACAAATTGAGTAACAATAATGGATGAAAGAAAAAAATGAATTAAAAAAGCATATCATAGAGAATATCAAAGCTCATATCAATAGTGGACAAGCCAAAAAGTGATAACTAAAGAGTGTCAAGAGAAAATAATGTAAGAAAATGTAGAATAAAATCACATAAAAAAGGTGTTCAAAAGATGTAGAACAAAATCCTACGGAAAAAATGTCTTTAACCAATATTTGTCCCCAAGTTCAACATGAAATTCTTGTAGACATGAATATTGCACATAAAAAATTTTGTGATAGGATTGATCGATTCGCTCAAGTTCAAATGTGTTATGTGTGCCAAGAGTCATATGTTAGAATTCATATATTAAATACAAATACATGTCCAATATGCATGAGATGTAAAAGAGAAGTAACTCATCAAAGTTTTTCATCTGATAACCATATGAATCCAGGAGACAACCTGAATTTCTCCAATATATAAAACAAAATGAGATGTTGATAGCACATGTGAGTCCAATTTTGTAGGTTTTTCATTCAATAGGTGGACAATAAAAATATAGAGGACACACAAGTAGTTTTCCATAAGAAGTTAGCAATGTTTCCATGAGGTTACCCTGACATAGACTTGGATTTGATGATTGTTGAGTGCAAAAAAGGTGGAAAAGGATCAAGTTATGATTTTAAATATAATGTATTTCATGTATTTAATTATAGATTAAGAATGATCCATATTATCATGGAGTTCAAGTTGACGATAATGCACTTAAATAATTACTTGAAATTGTGGCACACATATCACATTTGATTAAATATGTTATATTACCAGAGATAGACAAAGGAATAGAATTTGCAATGTTGTAAGGGGTTTCAAGGATTGATGATGTGTTAGATGGCTTAAAAACAACTTCTTTTGCAACAAAACCTCCAAATGCGCAACGAGTTAAGATGGCAAAAACAGCAGGTGTGACTATGAGGAAAGCAAAACAAGGGAGATTGAGATTCATCACAATGTAAACTATTTGTAATCATCATTCAACATTATAAATTTTTATTCCTAATTTGTATTGAATGATTGTATTAAAATCAACATTGTAAATTTGCATTCATAATATTAGACATACTTAACATATTTAAAATAATCAAATTAAACATATGTTCAAGAAATTTTATGTGGCTATGCACGAATGAAACAAGCCTAGATCCCTCTTAGCTCTAGTTCTATCAAGTGCCAAAAGGGATCAAATAACTTGAGGTGTGAACCTTTCCTCAAGTTTTGCACTCATAAAATAGATTTACACCTCGAGAGATTTGATCTCTCTCAACGCTTGATAAATCTAGAGTAAATATTGATCTAGGTTGGCTCAGTGGTTTTTTTCATTATAATTATTATCTATTAAATTATATTTAAAAAATAAATTTATGCATTGGAAGAAAAATTGTAATAAGAGAAATTATCACTTCTTAGTTTTGGTTAATTATGATTATTAATATTTATAACAGTTATTGTTTCAATAATTAGGCATGTCTACTTTGGAATAAGTCTTCCAGAAATTTAAATTAATTATTAAGTGAGTGGTAGGGATTTAATCTCCATAAAATATTTTAGAATGTTCAAAGTAGTATACACAAATTAATAGTTGAGATTTATCTCCAAAGTAGTTATTCCTTTTTACCTTTCTAATTAAATTGATTAATTAAAAAAATGCTAGATGAACAAGTGTCATATGAAATGAGCTATGGATTTTTGGGTACGTGGTATTGATAAGCCATGATATTAATCCATTATATTGTAACAATCTATTTACAAATTAAAAATATCTATCGTAAAATGAGGGTAAATGTTTCATGGTTAAGAATCCTGTTACATGTTTCTCTAAATGTATATACATTTGACTTAATATATCAATTATTTTTATAATTAATAATAATAAAGTTATAATTTAGTTAGTTTTTATTATTTTTTAATTTTAACATGGTGTGTTTCTGTATTGATGCCTATTATATATTGATATTTATCATCATTTTTGGCTATTTAATTTATATAACTGTACTAGTAAATAAATGCATAGAAACTAATAAATACCATGAGAGTAAAAATTATTATTCATTCTATATTGTAGTAAAAATGACAAGGTCATACACATACATTGTCATTTTTAATGTGCATTGTACCTAGGGTTTTGTGTTCTGTCTGAGCATAGGAGAGTCTTTCATTATTCCATGGAATTTTAGAGTCTTATGTTTTATGGTGCTAGGTTGTTGGGAGTTTGTCGTCCCACCTGATAATTTGGTGGTTTGTGAACCATTGGTTTAGAAACTCAACAATGACATAGTGGGTCTTTTGTTTGGTTTTCAAGGTGGTGTGTCTAGTCCCTTTTCTTCTTTTTTTGCAGGATGTGGTATTTCAATAGTTTCTGAAAGTGTTTCTTATTTGCAATGTTGATGCCTCCCATACAAAAAATTTGCGCCAGATGGGGTGGAGGTGGTAATTCCACTTTGAGGAAGAGGAGGGTTCGTCCCTTTATGTATGATTCAACTGCTACCTTCTTCAATACAATCCCTATAGAGATAAGAAAGGAATTTCAAGTGTTGGAGAGTTACGATGGGGTGGATTTCTAATACCATTCAAATTCTGAGTTGGTTGTTGAAGGTTCAAAATGGGTTCATGACCTTGGGAAAACCAGGAGTGGGAAGAAAAAATTTAAGAATTCACTTGCTTTACATCAACAAATGTTAACCTTATTGTAGCTAGTCCTCAATGATCAGCCACTTAGTATTTAGCTCACAATCAAAGTTCTCAGAATGGCTCGAAACCTGAACGACTGTGTCTGTATCGGAAAAACGATCCTAATGCAACTCATTTGACTGAAACTAAGTTCGTATGAGGAAGTTATTGAGTTTTGTTTGCTTTGCTAAACAGGTGAAATTTGCAAAAAAAATGGCCATTCACTGCATAGTCAACATTTCATACTGCTGATGTGGCAAGTGACTAGGCAGGGTCAATTTGGTCAACATTCAATCACATTTTGACAAGTGGCGTACTTTTATTGGGTTTCAGGTGGTGATGTGGCATAGTGTGATTGGTCAGTTTTGTACTAATGAGAGAATGCCATGTAGCAAGCCCAGAGGCCACCATGTGGCACCTCCCAACAACCTAGGTAGACTCAACGTTGGAGCAAACTTTTATTGGAGGTGTCGAGGTTCAACCCCGCGACCTCCCTCCCTAGACCAAAGCCTTATACCAACTCCTCTACTAGTTTTTGCTTACCCCTATAACAGAACATACACATTTAAACTATAACGGTTATTGGTATGGCAGTTAGGGGAGGGCCAGCCCACAGGCCAACCCTCCCCATGTGATCGCAACAAACGTTACCGTAAACGGTTTTGGAGGTGGCACCATAAACCCATAACTGCAACAGTCATTACAACATGTGAACGTAGTTGTAGTTACACCAAATGGCTATCTCATCTGGCAACTCCACAAATGTTAATGCAACTATTAAACATGTGAACAGACCACAATTACACCAAACGGTCTAAGCCACCGGCTCCATAAACCTTAACACCGACAGTTAGTGCCATGTGAACGGATTCGACAACTACGGTGGAGGTTAACTAACCCAATGTAGAATGCAATACTAACCACGACATGTGACCCTCTAACGAGACCACCAGCAGTTTTAGGAAACAGTCAACCTAATCTGCGTGATTAGCGCTAATCACTCCAGTTAAACCCAACTTATATTTAATTAATCTGGAGTTTAAAATGGCGGTGTTTTAGCAGACTCCAACAATTTTGGCGCCAAACCCAATTTTAGCAGCCCTAACTAGAGTTTTCCATATTTGGAGGAGCTTTTCAAGGGAAAAACTATCATAGGCATAACTGGAGCAATTTTCAACCAAATTGAGCACATGAAAATGTGGTCCTAGCTAATTTCAACATTCTGAACACATTGGTCTAGGTATCAAGAGAAGTATAGCTTTGTAAACAACATGTTTTCCTTATTGAGATAATAGAGAGGCCCAAGCCATGGAAGCTGGACCAAGGAGATGTAGCCTAGGAGGGGTGAACTCCTTCATCAAAACAATGTGTTACCGTGTCTCTTTAATGCTTTTTTGTACTTTGAATGTCTATTGTTCAACACTTGTTTTTGAAGCTATTTTGTTCATGTTTGTCACATAAAACTTGATGAAATTTACATGTTTCAATCACCAAACAATCTAAGGAAATCTATGCATAGGAAGCAATGAACAAGCACGTGTTTATAAATCTGTAATTGAAATTAGCACAACAAAACTAACATTCAATAATAGATCAAGTTGGTATTAGAGAAAAGGTTTATTTGCTTGATTGCTTGAGTTTTGTGCAATTAGGGTTTTAATGGTTGCAAAATTGTGATGATTACAAGGTTAAAGTTGTAGAGAGGAGAAGGGAAATTGTTGGTTGCAAATCCTGAGGTTATGCCCAGAAGAAGGAGAGCCACATGGCCACAATCTCCACCACCCAAAGTTTCAATTCCAGCTGCACTTGAAACTCCTCAAGTTTTTCCTTCAACTAAGATTGAAGAGGTACAAGCAGTACCAGTTTCTGAGCCTAAATCCATAACCATTATGTCTGGAGAAAGAGAGTCCAAAGGCCCTTCTTCAGAAGAGGAAGAATTCAAGAAATCTTTCTTCACTTTAACTGAGATGGTTAAAGTCCTCTATAAAGAGAGGAACACTAGAATGGTTGGAGAGAGTTCTAAACCTCCACATGGAGAAGGAATCTCAAGAGACATAAAAGATGATAAGAAGGATTCCAAGGGTAATGGTGGAAATCCACCTCCATCTCCACTATCTTCATCATCTTCCTCATCATATTCATCATCTCACACAGCATCATCTTCCACTACCACCACTGAAACTGTCCATACTCATTCAAAAACCCTAAAAGGAAAAACTCCCTTACTCAAACTGGACATTAAATTTGAAATTCCCATGTACAATGAAGAGGTGTATGTAGAAAAGTTAGACAATTGGATTCAAAAATTGGAGGTATACTGCAGAATTCAGAACCTTCAAGAAGATGAAATAAAGATCCAGTTGGCTTCATTGAGGCTAGAAGGAGAAACATTAGTCTGATGGGAAGAAAAGACTCACGAGTAAATGCGAATTCACGGTAAGATATCCATTTCTTGGGTTGAATTTGTTTATGCAATTAAAAGATAATTTTACACTTTAGACTATATGGAAAAAGCCATTATGAGTTGACAAAATTTTAGGTAGCTTAAAGGCCAAACAGTCCAAGACTATACACAGGAGTTTAGAAAGAGGGCTTTGTTGTTAGGAGTAAATTTGAATTCCCAAGATACACTATTGAAATATATTGGGGGTTTAAATTAATATTTGAAACATACTATCCTTATGTTCAATCCAAGAAAATTGGATGAAGTTTGTGTGCAAGCCACGCACCTTCAAGCAAGGGGAAAGAACATTCAGGAAGAGGGTAGTAAGAAGAAGCCTTTTAAGGGTAAGGAGAAAGAGAAGGGAGGAAAGTGGAAGGGAAAGAAAAATGCAAGTGTGAAGAAATAAGGGGAGAAAACCATACGCCAACATTGTTCCAAAGATTGGCATGATGAAGCCCACTGCTAGAAATTACATCTCGAACTAAGGCCCAAGAAATAAAACAATAAGGGAAAAAGACGACCACTGCCACACAACATGACCTTGGTTCAGATTTTGGTGACGAGACCAAGATTTCATCCATGGTCACAAAAGGGAAAGAAGTTGTTGTAAGCACTAGTTCCTCACACAGTCAAAACAATACTCCAAATGAAGAATCAAGAATACATTTGTTTCATGTAAGGGTGATTTCAAATCATACAAAGATTGATGCATTACTCGATAGTGGTTGACAATCAAACTTAATTTCAGAAGACTTGGTAAAAAATATCAACCTTGAAACTATACCTCATCATAAGCCATATCCATTGGGTTGGATAGTTAACAATGCAAACTTACAAGTTAGAAGGAAGTGTTTGTTCAAGTTTGCCATTACTGAAAAGTTCATTAATGAAGTTGAGTTAGATGTAGTTCCAGTTGACATCTCAGGAATAATTTTGGGTAGTTCTTATTTTTATGATAGGAAAGTTGTGTTTTATCGCCATGAAAACAAATACTTATTGCTCAATAATGGGGCGGAGTATGTTGTGAGAGCCCATCGCAAAAAGATGAACATTTCTTTGGTTAATGCAGGGGAGATGAAGAGACTAGTAAATGTAAGTAAAAATTTTGTGCTTCTCATGATCAAGAAAAAGAATGGTATAGATTATGAATCTTTTGAAGGTTATGACAACAAATTGCAATCTGATTTGTTTGATGTGGTAACCAAGCATGGAGAGATGTTTCAGGAACCAAATGGGTTACCTCCCAAGAGGGGAATTCAGCATGAGATACAGCTGCAGTAGGATGTTCCACTTCCAATCATTGGCATGTATCGCATGTCGATTCTGGAGAGCATGGAAATCAAGAAACAAATTCAAGAATTGCTGAACAAAGGTATCATATGCCCAGCTACTTCTCCATGTGGTTTGCCCATTGTTTTGGTGCCAAAGAAGGATGGAACTTGGCACATGTGTGTGGATTTTCCTGCACTGAACAAAATCACGATAAAGAATCGTTATCCACTCCAAAGAATTGATGATTTGCTTGATTAGTTGAGGTATGCAAAGTATTTCAATAAGTTAAATTTACGAAGTGGTTATCATCAAGTTAGAATAGCTGAAGAGGACATTTGGAAAGCAACATTTAAAACTAAACAAGGATTGTTTGAGTGGCTTGTTATGCCTTTCGGTCTTACAAATGCTCCAACTACTTTCATGAGAGTTATGAATGATGTATTGAAACCATTTCTAGATGACTTTGTCATTGTGTACTTAGATGATATATTCATATTGAACAAATCCAAAGATGAACATGTCATGCATGTAAACAAAGTACTTGATGTCTTGAGAAAAGAATAGTTGTTTTAAAGATGTCAAAATGTGAATTTGACAATACTATTTTAGTGTATTTGGGACACATTTTTGGAGGAGGTGAGCTGAAGATAGACCCCTCTAAAGTTGAGGTCATTCTGAATTGACCCAAGCCCAATACAGTTACAGAGGTAAGAAGATTTTTAAGGGCAGCACAATATTGGAGAAAGTTTATTGCTAATTTTTCTTCCATTGCATCTCCATTATAAGCATTGACAAGTGTCAAGAAAATTTTCCATTGGGGAGATGTACAAAAGAAATCATTTGATGCTTTGAAGCAAAAGATCAGTTCAACACTGGTATTGGCACTTTCGGATCTTAGACAACCATTTGAGATTCAAATGGATGCTAGTGATTACGTCATGGGAGCAGTTCTTATGTAGCATGGTAAGCCCATTTCATTTCATTCTAAAATTTTTAATGGAGTTGTAACTAACTATCCCACTTATGACAAAGAAATTTACGCATTGGTACAAAGTGTTAAGAAATGGAAACACTACTTGATGGGGAAAGAGACCATTATCCATACCGAACATCAAGCATTGCATTATTTATAGTCACAGTCAAAGCTGCAGCAGTCATGACATTTCAAATGGATGGGTTTTATACAACAATTTCATTTGGTTATTAGGTACAAAAAGGGAATCTACAATAAGGTAGCTAATATGCCTTCAAGGCCTATTGTAAATTCATCTGTTATACTCAAGAATAATTATGTTTTGCATGAAAGTTACATTGAACAATATGCAAATGATAGTGACTTTCAAGATGTGTATTCAATCTTGAGCCAAGGAAACCAAATTGAAGAGTTGGAATATCATGTACATAACAGTTTGTTGTATCATTTGGGCAAGCTATGTATTCCACAGGGAGAAAGAAATAATTCATTGATTGCTGGACACTTTGGTGTAGGCAAGAGAGTGGAGAATCTCCAAAGATATTGTTATTGGCCACTCATGTTTGATAATTTTCTCATTTCATAAGAGGATGTTCTTTGTGTGCAACAAGTAAGCCTAGCAATATGAAATTTGGATTGTACACTCCACTTCTGGTACCTTCACGTCCATGGGAGAGTATCTCAATGGATTTTGTAGGAGGTCTTCCATTGTCAAGGAAAGGTCATGATTAATTGTATGTAGTTGTAGATAGGTTCAACAAAATGTTCATACTAACACCATGTAAAAGGAAAATTACAGTTGAACAAAAAACTCATATTTTCTTCCAAAACATTTGGATTCATTTTGGTCTTCCTACTTCTATTGTAAGTGATCGAGATTCTTGATTTGTTGAGAATTTTTGGTCAAATTTGTGGGACATGATGGACACAATGTTGAAGAAGAGTACAACCTTTCATCTGCAAACAAATGGACAAATTGAGGTGGTCAACAGAAAAATCATTCCTCTTCCTAGAAGATATTGCAACAAACATCCCAAGTTGTGGGATGAACAGTTGCATTACATACAACACGCATACAACAGGGCAAATCATTCTTCCACAAACACATTGCCATTTGAGGCATGTTATGGGTACCTTCCAAGATCGTTGTTGGACTTCATCTTTGATAAATATGTTGTCATTGATGGTCACAATGACATCGATAAGGCAAGGAATTTCGTAGAGAAAATTTAGTTGATACATCATACAGTGCAAGAACAACTTGAGGAAAGTCAATGCAGTTACAAGGAAGGCATGACAAACACCAGGTTGATCACAAATTTCAAGTTGGCGACAAAGTTTGGTTATGTATTACCAAAGAGATACTTCAAGGGTCCTTTTAAAATTCTTAAGCCAATTCGTTATGGTCCTTTTAAAATTCTGGAAAAGATTGGTAACAATGCATTTAAGCTTGATTTGCCTCCTTATATGCAAATATACTCTGTTATTAATGTTGAGAATTTGAGATTATTTGAGTCTCCTTTGATTGACGATCAAGGAGAGCATGTTCAGCATCCATCAATATATGATTTATCACTAGAATATCCTAATGAACTTCAACAGGATCTCATACATGACAGAAGAACCATGACTTCGAAAAGAGGGGATGTCGAATACCCTAGAGTGGGACTCAAGGGAAAAAAGCCTTCTAAAGACAAATGGTTGTAGGTTGAGAGGGTGAGGGAGTTGTACCCTCACCTGTTGAACAATTGATAGTATCTTTTGGGGTCCAAAAGGCTTCTAGTGGGGAGGAATGATCAAGGACTCAGTATTTAGCTCAAAAATAAAAGTTCTTATAATGCCTAGAAACCTGAACAACCGTGTATGTCTCAGAAAAAAGATCCTAACGCAACTCATTTCATTGAAAATCGAGTTCGTATGAGGAAGATATTGAGCTTTGTTCACTTTTCGAAATAGGCGAAATTTGCAAAAAAAATGCCCAATCATTGCACAATCAGCAGTTTGTATTGCTGACATGGTAAGTGACTAGGTATGGTCAATTTGGTCAACATTCAACCATAGTTTGACAAGTGGTGTACTTCATTGGGTTTTAGGTGGTGATGTAGCACAGTGTGATTGGTCAGTTTTGGACCAATGAGAGAATGCCATGTGGCAAGCCCGAAGGCTACCATGTGGCACCTCCCAACAGCCTAGGCAAACTCAACAGTGGAGAAAATGTTTATTGGAGGTATTGGGGTTTGACCCCGCGACCTCCTTCCGCAGACCAAAGCCTTCTACCAACTCCACTACCAGTTGTTGCTTACCCCTATAGCGTAAAATACACATTTAAACTGTAAAATGGTGGTTAGGGGAGGGCCAGCCTGCAAGCTAGCCCTCCACATGTGATCAAAACAAACATTACCGTAAACGATTTTGGAGGTGGCAAAATAAACCCATAGCCGCGACAGTCACTACAACATGTGAACGTAGTTGCAGTTACACCAAATGGTTATCTCATCCGGCAGCTCCACAAACATTAATGCAACAGTTAAGCATGTGAACAGACCATGGTTACACCAAACGGTTTAGGCCACCGGCTCCATAAACCTTATCGCCAATAGTTAGTGCCATTGAACAGATCCGACGGCTACAATGGAGGTTAACTAACTCGGTAGAGAATGCAACACTAACCATGACATGTGATCCTCTGACGAGACCGCTAGTGGTTTCGAGAAATATTAACCTAATCTGCGCGATTAGCGCTAATCACTCGAGTTAAACCTGACTTATATTTAATTAATGGCGATGTTTTAGCAAACTCTGAAAATTTTGGCGCCAACTCCAATTTTAGTGGCCCTAACTAGAGTTTTTCAAATTTGGAGGAGCTTTTTAAGGTAAAAACTGTGAGAGGCATAATTGGAGCAATTTTCGACCAAATTGAGCTCAAGAAAAGGTGTTCCTAGATAATTCTGACATTTTGAACACATTGGTGTAGGTATCAAGAGCAGTAGAGCTTTGTAAACAACATTTTTTCCTTATTGAGTTAATACAGAGGCCCAAGCCATAGAAGCCGACCAAGGAGATGTAACCCAAGAGGGGTGAATTCCTTCATCAAAACACTATGTTAAAGTGTCCGTTTGATGGTTTTTTGTACTTTAAATGTATGTTGTTCGGTAATTGTTTTGGTAGCTATTTTGTTCATGTCTGTCACATAAAACGATGAAATTTACATGTTTCAATCACCAAATGACCTATAAGGAAATATATTTACAAGAAGAAATGAACAAGCACATGTTTATAAATATGTAATTGAAATTAGCACAACAAAACTAACATTCAATAACATATCACTCAAAGACAAGAAGATTCAGATTATGATGTTTACTCCTCATTAAAAGATATTAAACGAATGCTCTGCAATCAAATATTTTGTCTGTATAGCCTTGATTCTTGTTTGGCCCATGTAGAGGGTTATATAGTGAGTAATTCTGACATTGGAGATCTTATGGATCCCTTGGGTTCTAGTGTTCAGGCACTGACCACAATTACCTCTTCAGGCCCTGATTAGTGTTGGTGGGCTATCATGTCTTTTGAAGTTTATTTTGGTTGGTATCTAGTATGACAAGCAAGGTATGGATTCTTGAATTTTTTTTGTTGTAGACTTAAGTTTATTTACCGTTGAATCAATGGCTCATTTTTTTTTCTTTCATCCGGGTGCTTGTTTTATGGTAAATTGCTTGTTTCTTGTTCTCATCTTCGATGAGATTGTGGTTAAGTTGGCCCTTTATATGGTTTTTGTTTCACATGAAGTCTCCTTGGGATCTCTATTCATTTTATTCTCTAGGCTATGTACCTGGAGTGTGATGATATTCTTGGCAGTACTTATGCATGGTGGCATGTTTGTATCAGTTTAGCTTGGCTCAAGCACACTTGGAAATCATGGTTTGTTGTGTTGACTCTACTTTGTTCTTGTACAAAGGCAATTTTCTTTGTGGTCTGTTTTCTTTCTGGTTTATATGCTATGTGCTCAGTTAATAGTTGTTAATGATGGCTTGCATACATTTTTTTAATCTATGTATGATTTGTTGAATGGACCCTATATTTAGACTATGTCCTTATGCTTGGTACGCTAGTTTGAGCGATTTTTTATGTAATTTATGGTGTTGGAGCTTTGTAGTGGTAATCTGGGGGCATTTTGGTTTATGACATGTATTGTTGGGTGTGATATGTATGGAAATCCATGTAAGCCTGTTTTGATTATGAAATACAATTACCTTAATTTACCGGAAAAAAAAAGGATGACAAGATCAAGTTTTTTTCTTAAACCATCCATTAAAAAGATAAATAATCTATTTGAATTATTTTTCTTGGTGAAGAGTTAGATAGTACTTTGGGAATTTGTGAGATGCGGGAATTAGTTATAATAAAATGAGTATATATTTTATTGTGCAATTTAGTTTTACAAATAGGTTATTGTGAGTTTTGATAATCAAATAAGTAATATTCCTTTTCTATATAAATTGTAATAATAAAATATGTTATATATTTTCTTTTTATGGTATGTTGGTCTTGTTATACTTGCCAAAAGACGGGTTATATTGTAATCAATTTATAGTATAAAAAAAATTAATCTCTCAAAATTTTCAAACAATTTATAAAGTTCAATTAATATTTTTTTTAATTATAATATCAAATCAAATATTTTGAAAATTAAAAAGCAATTTTTAAATTTAAATTTCTTTTGTTTCTATTGGTTGTTGTACAAGAAATGACAAATTTTATGGGGTTTTAAAATATAATTGTCATATATATATATATATATATATATATATATATATATATATATATATATATATATAATATAAAACTAGCACCATTAATCAATGGCTTAGTACTTTATTTCATTTTCAACACTTAATGAAAACTAGCACCATTAGTCAATAGTTTAGTACTTTATTTCATTTTCAAACAATTTCATAGAAAACTTATTGCTAATTACATAAATCTAATCACACAGAAACTTATGTTTGTCTACAGTCTTTCTATGAGCCAATTAAATGAAGTAGTGTGCTATAATTAAAGTAGGTGTCATAATAAATTCATTATAGTACAATGGGGAACATGATAATGTTTTAGGTAATTCAGTTAGCAGTTGTCTTTAACGCGACTTTTTGAAAGCCTTTCCGATGGCTTTTTCTGGTCAAAATCCTACAGCAAATTATTGGAATCGCAAATTTGATAGCTAGTTTCTGCACAATCAAAGCGTCCCAGGGGTTTTCCAGGGCGCTGAATCCAAATATGCAGTTAAAAAACCATTTTAACTGCAACAAATCAAGATTTAACCTCAATTTCTTCCGCCGGATTCCGTCACCGGAATCTCCAAAAAGTCACATTATAGACAACTCCATTCAATTATTTTTTAGTAATAGGTTGAGAATTTGCACAAAACATGGATTAAGGATTCAAAAATGATAAAAAAAATAGTTTAATATGATATTTATGGAACTCACATACTATGATTCACTGGTACACAATGTCTCTATTTACAATTTCACAAGCATGGACTTTAAATGATTGCTAACATCCACGTTTCTAGAGCATCCAAAGCTAAATTTGACATTAAAGTATAAAATATAGATTTGGCTTGTTGTCAAATATGATTTTCAAAGATATGCCAATTTGTTAAATTTAGATTGTCTTTTTGAGACCATAAATAGATATATATTGTGGATTTTTATATTTAAATTTTATAAATAAAATAAACATCATAAAAACCCGTGAAATATAAACTGAAAAATCTATAATTAACATTCGCTTCTAAGAACAAACTATGTTCTTGAAATCCCTCATTTGAAAATGACAATAATCAAATGATACAAATGAAATATCTTTCCACATCACAAATAAAAAGCAATTAACTCCACATTAGCGGCAAAAAAAAAAACAACTTAACTTAACTTTTTTCCACCCTCATTGTTAACGAGTTTTTTAGCTTTTTAAAGTCAATTCATCTGTAATTTTATACAATCTCTGCAAAAGTAGGGGGAACTTATTCTACTAAAATGACTTAGAATGTCATAGTCTATTTGTTAGAGGTTTTCCAACATATTTTTAGGTCTAATTTTCCCAAATTTGTTAGAATCACATGTTTAAATTGTAAATTCTACAGAGGAAGTTTTTCATAGTGTCGAATTTAAACAACAACAACAAAAATCAAAATTTGACCAAATATTTTTTTGCCCATTCCAATCATATATGCAATTTTAGTACTTTATTTTTTTACTTTAATTTAGCTATCTACTACTTTTTGCATAAGAAGAATGTACTAATAAACAACACTG
This sequence comes from Pinus taeda, assembly GCA_000404065.3. Taxonomy (NCBI): domain Eukaryota; kingdom Viridiplantae; phylum Streptophyta; class Pinopsida; order Pinales; family Pinaceae; genus Pinus; species Pinus taeda. The sequence continues at coordinate 215,348 of APFE030113598.1, read as the reverse complement.
CATACTACACTTGTGTATTATTGTAAAGTGTTTAATGGTTAATTAAAGATATAATTTGTATTTATTTTAAAGTTTGTATATTTTCCTCTTGACCAAAGTAGTGAGACAATGTTTTTTATGTACTACTTGTTCAGTGGCTTCGAATTAGTTATTGAACGTGTTTTTTTAATAAAATGAGTATGTGATTTGCATGTTATCTTAATAATTGCACACTTTTTAATAGTAGTAGTCAAACTGTCATATTTGATTTTTAACTATCACAACTTTCAAGTGTTTCATATTAATTTTTCTCTCTCAACTAAAAACATTTATGAGAGACAAATATAAGCAACTTTGTTGCTAATTTTGTTTTTCTTTTATTAATGGCATGTAAGTCTTACTCTTCTTGGATTGATACGTAGGAACTAAACTGATTCAAATTTATCACATTGTATATGTTTTGGAGGATAAATGTAAATGTTGTGGGGTACAATGGAACAATGGAAGGAGGAGAATGATAACTATATATGTGCTAATGGTATTACCATAAGATCTACATTATTACATAATAATACTAATATTAGAGACTTGTGATTAATTTTCCATTACTCATTAAGTAATGTTATAACATATAATATATGTTATTTGTCATTTTACATTATACAGATAATTTTCTATATAATATATACTAGTTTTTACTATCAACACTTACTTGACCTATTTGCATATCATATTGCCTATAAAATAAATGTTTTCCGTAAGATTTTGAATTGTAATAGAGATTGATGCAATGGGTGGTTTTATGTTCCCTTTTGCAAACTAAATACCTATATTGATCCACTATTGGTTTTTGAAAATCCTTTAGGAATTTACCTAATGGGATTCATGATAAATTTTGAACCCATCTCCATAAAGCAAAGGATCAAGTGATTGAAGACCCAACTCTTGTGCTAATGTGTAAGCATGCATTTCAAATTAATTGGAAGATTCATTACATTACAAGTAACATTTGCCTTCCTAGCCATTCTTGGTATAGACGTCATTGACTAGTCCATCTTGTTAGGCACAATGCTAAAGTAAGTACTTGTATTCTTATTTTAAATCAATCTATGGGCATACAATATATATATGACAGCAATTTGCATTGTAATTAGTATGCACTATTTAAACCACCCACAACAATTCCATTGTAGTTGGATAAATGGTGTCCCTATGCTTGTCATAATGAAATACAATCATTACACCTTGTAAAGAGGTTGTTCTTTATGATCACAATATCTAGAAATTGATTTCTTATTACTTTGTTAAAGTTAGATTATGAAAATGGAGAAAGACCATATTGGTTTATTGAATGTCATTGTCACCCATTTTCCAAAGTGAATCCTAAGTCATATTTGAGGGAATAATCTAATAGATTCCCTTATTCCATCTTGTAATATCGAAAACATTAAACGTGGAGCCCTATATAAATTTACTCCACAATTTTATTAATACTAGCTATTGTTGCAATCGTATTACATATAGATGTTTGTAATCAATTATTACCATTCATCACCTTCAAGTCACGATTTTTAAATATTTCATAGTGGTAAAAGTGCCTCTTTTTATTTCATTATCTTAAAACCATGGATTTTGATAAACATCTAATGTGTTAAAATTCATCTAAGTAATGTTATTTTATTTATATCTCCTTGTATGGAAATAGGGTATGTGAAGACAAAATATTTAATAATAGAACTATTATTGACTTTTTCAAAGAATGAACTTTCATCAAATGTTTTTATATGTTTTGTACTGGAATTCCTTTTATAAAATGCACACATCTTTAGGTTTCTCAACATATTGTATAAATTTATTGTCACAATTTTATCTCAATAGAATCCACATTACCCATAGGCAGATGCAAAAAAATTCAAAAGCCATGAATCTATTACTTCCCAAGAGTTGATCTTAATTTCCTTTGTAATTTTCTTTAATATGACTTCTAAAGAGGCATCACTAATGTTAAGTAAGTGGTTCACATACAATCTCTAGAAAGAACCTTCTAATACGCAAAATTTCTCACACTGGATGTGTTGGAACCTAAGATTATGTTTATCCATCACACTTATGGAGCTTCTAGAGATAGTCAGTTGAAGGATCAACTAATGGGTGATATTCAGTCAAGTAGTTGACCTGCAAAATATTTGATTCTGTAGTTGACTAAGTGGTCGACAGTTTAGTTGAGTGGTCAACTTGCAAAGGAGTCGTCTAACTGGTTGATTGAGACGAATAAGTGGTCGAAAATCAATTGGATGTTCAAGTGAACCTGAGCAGTCGATTAGCTAACAATAATTACGTCAACTACAACAGTGAACTAGTTAATAAAACAAAAATTTCCTAAAAACGATTGTAACTACCAACACTTATTTGTGGAAAGAATCTTCCACAATTCAAAGAAGTTGGTAAGAATTTTACACTGTAAATAAAGGACCTTATGGGTCAAATAGTATATTTTACATGAATGAAGAATATGATTGTTAAGCTAATAATTCATTTTGATGTTATGACCAAAATGCACTATGATTAAGTGTTGTAACAATGTCTTTAGACACCTCCGATCATTTTGGAGCATAATTAATCTTTTCTTTATTTCTTTATATTCTTTTTTCCATCCCCTATTCTTGGGTTACCTCAATCCAAAACATAGTATCAAAGCTATTGGTTTTGACTTAGACCTATTGTCTTCAAATTGTGCTATGTCAAATCTTATAATGATTGGTTTTGAGCTTATTGATTTTTCGACTGGAATTTAATTTAGAACATATCAAGTCTATTAGAAATATGAATATGGATTCCAAAATTGATCCTATTATCTTGGATGGATAGAGTTATGTTATTTGCAACACTAGATATGGAAACCATACTGAAGATAAAAGGGCTCTTGTAGTATATCAAGACCACTATTCCAAATCCAAAGGATGACTAGATGAATTTTGTCTTAATGAAAAGAAAGAGGAATTTTTCAGGGTAATTGTGACTTATATTGCTTGAGATATTAAAATTTAATATGAACATGATCAATTGTCTTCATGAGTTCTGAGGAAGCTAAAGTTGTTGTGTGACAAAGTCAATGAAATTTAAGTCATGCAATCAGAGAAAGAGTTGATCTATCTTGATCCCCATTCCTTTGAAAGGAATGAGGACTATCTGGTTCATGTCAAAGAGCTATAGCTAAATTTTGGCCAATTCCAGAATAATTTTCCAAAGAAAGACAAAAAAATCATTCAACTAGTCCTGATGGATGTACGAACACCATTTGATGTGTTATATTCCTTATTTTATACCAACTAGAGACTGTGTAAGGAAGATGTAATAACTGCATCTTCTACACATTATGTAATTGCTGATCAAGGACCAACAAAGGTTACTTGATGAATGGAATCTTTGTAGTAAAAACCAAGCTTACTTTCTCAAAGGAAAGGAAAATTTGAATCAGAAAGAGAGAGGAAGCAGGATGGAATGCCTCGACTAGAAAGCTAAATGGAAGGGTGATGAGTCAAAATCAACCATGAAGAATCAAAAGTAGAAGACATGTCACTATTCTGGAAAGTAAAGGCATGTGGAGAAAACTTTCTAGAATAATTGTGGTGATCTAGGGGAGAAGGTTAGGAAACTTGAAGGAATTAACACATTGGCTAAGAGAATGACCAATTGCTTAGCTGACATCTTCACCTTCTCATTTGGAACTCAATGATTTCCTTCTCATAGAACGTAACATGATTAGGGTAGTGTTGATGTTGTTGGATGCCGCCAACATGTAATGGGATCTCCCCAAGGTGGATTCCCAATTAGACCTCACATCGTTTGGTGTAGAACTCCCATCCAAGCATACGGTCTGACCACCGTTGGAAAGGTTTCAAAGGTATGCCTTGGTTACACACACGCGCGTGAGAGATCACAACACCTCTTTGGGCAGAAAGTATGTAGGCATTGTGAGAAACCCAATGTAAGGTGCACGAGAGAACATCCATGGTTGGTAAAAGGAAAATGAGATTTTTTTTATTAAAAGTAGTAGTACTATCCTAAAGGGGGAACCAAGAAGGAAGAGAAAGGATTGTTGAAAGAATAACATCACTTATTCAATAATAAATATAGGTAAGAAAGAAGCAGTTCATTAATTTAGTATGTAACTAAAGCAACATATATCATAAACATAACAAGAAGAGTCCTACTATATCTGTAATACATGTATGAAGAAGTGTCAGCTCATAGAGCTTATGATTAAGAGTGAAATATCCCAAGTACACTGTTACATGAATGAAACACTATATTCAGTAGTGGAACATGAAGCCACAACTTTCTTCTCCAAAGAATGATCTATCTCCTATGCACTACAAGAGAAGCCAAGGAAAGACTCCAAGAATCCAACCCCTTAGCTTGAGTTATGAGGGGTTATTATAACAAATGACAATGACCTTTGAGCTTCCTCATGACTCTTCAACTCCTATGACTTTTCATATTCTATACATAACTTATTACATTCAATATTTGGCTATTCACATTCCACATGTGTCTCTTGGGCTTTATTACATAAAATTTATTACAAAAGAAAAGTTATATATGAGATAGTGGCTATATAAGAAAAAAATTATAACGGGACAAAGTCTTAACAAATTGATAAGTCATTTGCTTCCTCATGGAGCTCATTTGTAATGTGTGTGTGCCATGCTATGAACTTCATTAAGATGGATTTGATCCAAACTGGCAAGTCCCCCACATAATGTATCTTCACCTCTAGTGCCTCCCTCAATATGGACTTGGAGCTTGATTGTACATTATTCCATAGCCATGAAAGTTTCATATGAGCTTTGACTGGTGCAATGACGTATTGTAGAATAATGTCTTTGATGACTTCCAAACCTTCCTATTATGTTGCTTGCTTGATATGTTGAATGCATTGCCTAATATCCTGGAAGATGATTTCTTTACCTCTAATTGCTTCAAGTGTTCATATTGAAGGCATCCCATGTTTCTATGCTAGAGACTTGAAACCATTGTGCAGTCGATTATAAGCAACAATAGTACTAATTGACTATTCCCCAAGCCACATATAGTTCTAATGGTGGAGCATCTAGATACTTTGCAGCCCACTCCTGAAGATGGCCAAGTGCTCGGTTTGTTACTTTTAGGAGTTTCATCACTTCTTGTGCTTTCTTCTGAATGCCAACGAGAGGAGCCACCACCTACTGTAAAAGTATAATGTCATCATATAAATATGACACGGTGTCCTCCATTGGCCCCAGCTCCTCCTTCATGGATGACTGCTGATGAGGCTCATCAATGGGTAAATTATATGGACCTTAATGCCACTCTCCAACTTACTAAAATCAGCTTTTCTTACATTTCTTTACATGTTTTGTTATATTTTTCTTAATGAGAAGGGTAAAGATGAGATGTCATGCCTTGTGGTCTAATGTGCATTTATTGCAGGCTTTGGAGCAAATTTTGGCTAATTAAAGTGCAGGAACTCGAAGTAGACAAGTAAGAGTGATTTTAGGAGATTGGATTTCCCTCCTTAATGCCTCACCCACTCAAAGATTCCTCCACCAGATCTCATTAAGCTCGGAGTTACAAGAAGCTAAGCCATTAAGATCATTTGCAGCCAAGCCAATGATAGTTAGTTTTTGTAAATAAGATAAAATATATTAATGTAAAAAGAGGGTAATTACAAAGGTTGGGTTGTGTGGGACAGAGTCACCGACACAAGAGCCAACAACACGGTCTATTTTGGTTTTGAATTGATCAAGCTACAATGTGACTTAACAAAATTTGGGTTTTGAGTACTATGGGAGTTATAGAGATCAGTATCCAGGAAACAATCAGAAACCCGATTTGCCGAAGACTAAAAAAGCAGATCAAAGGACTGAGTCGCAACTAGACATACATTTCCAGGGAGATTTATTTTCGTGACCGCATACTCAGCTGCGGTCTCACATCCGTGAGTGATATAGGACAAAAGAGAACTTTCTACATTCATTCTAGATTGGTAGCATCCAAGTCACCATCCAAACTGATGGGTTGTTCCTGTGTGCTCCCCTCATGTGGTGCAGTGGCATACAGACGGCTAGATGAGGCACCATCCATCTCTTTCTTTTTGCTTGGTGAACTGTCAGTAGGTGAGTGGACCTTAGCTGTATATTTCTTCTTGATAATAGTATACTATAGAGAATCATGAGTATGAAGCGATAGTGGTGAACTGCCTCTACAAAGATCACAAATTTTTCCATAAGGCTATCAATTTTTCTTTTGACCGCCTTTAAGCATTCCTGCTCCTGCAGAGCTAGACCCATGATGGTCTTCATCTGCCACCAAATATCAATTTTGCACATGTAGAGGTTCTCTCTCACTCTTGTGAGAGTCGGCTCGGGTATCCATGCGAAATTCGCATCGACTTCCTCCAAGGGGACAGCTCTGCAAAGATCTCTAGCTTGAGATTTGAGACTGGATATGTGCTCTTGGGTCTTCGGGTTAACAAATTCCACATAATCCATAGTTACACGCCTCATGGAGGACTCGACGTAGGTAATGGGGGGAGAACGCAAGGAATCCCAATGAGAGACCACTCCACCGCACCTGCACCCTTAACTGGGAGCTGGGTTGGAGCATCTCTTTGGGGCCATGAGGAAGGTAAAGGGACCAGAGAGCTGGAACAGACAGAGAATAGGGGAAAGACGAAAGGGCTAAAGAACAGAGGGAATGACAAGAAGGAGAGGGGTAAGGGGGAAATAAATAGGGGCGGGAGGGCTTTAAGGGGCACGGAGCTGAGGGAAGGGGAGAGAAAGAGAGGCGTGGGATGTACAGGGGTTAGGAGGTGGAGAGTGTACCTCACCGGGCTGAAGGGACAGATGGGCGGCGTTCCCGCAGGAGAGAGGGCCCGTGGGTGGATTATCTAGCACAACTGTCATACCAAGGATGGCGCTAGGCATGTATACATCAGTACCATCCTCCTCCCAATACTTTGAGCCAACCTTGATGTGACTTGTGATTCTTGAACAATTATTGTTTGTTATTATGGTTGTCCTTGACATTGATAGCTTCACAGTGCTGACAAAGATCATTTTCTTCCAGATCATGCCATGGCTTGGATCTCAGTCGTAGGGTCCCTATTGTCCCCTCATTGGCTAACCTATCCGTAAGCTTGTTACCGTTCCTTCTAATGGCCTAGAAATGTAATCCTTCCATGTTGTCTATGTTGTTTTTAATACTTTGCATAATTTTATTTAAGCACCAATTATCTAAGACCTTGGCCACTTCAATACCCTGCTGGAGCTTTTTACAGACCTGAGTGGTGAGAGTTGAATACCCTTCCATGATCAAAGGGCTCAGCTTGTGGCTTTTCGTGATAGTTATGCCATGTTCCAAAGCATGAAGTTCTGATGTGTTATTAGTTGATGAACCAATATTACCCTCATAAATCCATAGAATTTCCCCATGTGCATTCTTGAACACGCCTCCGAAACCAGCTAAGCACGGGTTACCTTTAGCCGCCCTGTCATAATTAAGCTTAATAGTACCGAGCTCCAGGGGTAGCCATTTGTCATTCTGATCTCCTTTTCTGGTAAAAGAGGTGACCTCAGGGGCGTTAATCTGGTGGAGATCCCGCATGGAGAGAATTCTCACATCTGAGCTACTGGGAGGGTCGTTGGTGTTCTAAAGAGTGGAGGAGGCCACCGACTCCCGAATGGAGCTCTTGATATTAGATAAGGTGATTTCCTCCTAAGATGAGATGCCCCAGAAAATTCTAGAATTACGTTCCTTCTAGAGTGCCCAGCAAACCACACCTGGGACAAGATTCCATGCCCTGTTCACCAGAGTATGGGAGGAGAAGGAAGAGTGCCAGTTAAAGATGGTGTTGAGGATGGAAGAGGGATCTCGATCTGATCCTTTAAAGACTAAGTAAACCCAATCAAAAAGTTTGGTTGCATAGAGACATTCATTCAGGAGATGGTTTGAAGTTTCTTCCTTTTCTTGACAAAGTTGGCATTTGGAGGGTCCAATAAAGCCTTTTTTTGGATATCTTCCCACGTTAGAATCTTCCTATGCAAGAAAAGCCAGAGGAAAATAGAAATTTGTGGCTAATTTCTTCTGTCACAAATTGAATCATTTGGGATCTGTTTGGATTTGATCATGTTCAACTATGTATCTGTATGATTCCTTAATATTGAAGTGACCAACAGTTTTTTTGCCCCAATGGATTTTCTCCTTTGAGGTGTCATTGAAGATTTGTCTCTTTTGGAGTTCAGTTGATAGTTCAGACCAAACTTGAGGGTTGATATGGGGAGTCCAGTCTTTCTATTCAATCCATTCTCTCCAACTGTCCCCTTCTGCACTAGGTTTCCAATAATGACAGACCCTGCTCATACCTCTGTTTTTCATTTTGGATTTAATTAATTGATATTGATCCTTTTCGAGTTCAGGCCTTTGCTGCTAGGCATCTTCCCAAAAGAGTGGCTTTTCTCCATTACCAATCTCCAAGAAACTGTGTTTTTGGATGATAGCCTGATTCTTCCATGCTTGATTCTAGATTACCAAACCTTTGATGCTACCATTGAAGCATACTTTTCTTTCCATAGGGTTCCCCAGGGGGAATTTGGATTTTCTATCCATCTCCATAGATTTTTAGCTCCCTAGGCCTTCCCTAGGAGCTCAGTGTCCCTGAGTCCCCGGTCATTGCCTTTTTTGGGCCTAAATTACACAAAAAATACAGGAAATATCTATTGTAACTCTTCTTTTGGTTGAATCTTCATAACAATCTAGTGATGAGGGCTCACGTAAATCATATACTAATCTGAAAAAAAAAAAAAAAAAAAAAAAAAAAAAAAAAAAAAAAAAAAAAAAAAAAAAAAAAAAAAAAAAAAAAAAAAAAAATAATAATAATAATAATAATAATAATAATAATAATAATATAATAATAATAATAATAATAATAAATTAAAAAATAAAATAAAATAAAATAATATAAATATAAATATAAATAAATAAAAATAAAATAAAAATAATAATAAATAAATAAAAAAAATAAAATAAAATAAAATTACAGTGTAGTGATTAGGGATCACGTATATCATGCACTAATTAAATAAAAATATTTCACATGGTTTGCCATAAAATCACCATAGCTAAGAATTTTGTGTAGAATTGATCCAGTTGGATATTGGTGGCCACCCACCTAATCCACCTAGACCCACTAGTCAATTTCATTTGTTTCCTTAATTGTAGCACATTTTACTATTTTTGTTAGTTTTTCAGGTCCTGAACTTCCGGAGCCATTTTGAGGCCCTAAACGACGATTTTTTGGCAAAATTTATGTAGCAATTGTTAAAAAAATCACCTTAACAGTTGTATTTCTCAAAGAGATCTTTCAAAGAGGTATCTTGTGTGTCAAAAAAAGATAATATGACTAATTTATGACCCAAAGAAGTTGGATTCCCAACTAACCCCAACGAGGATAAACTCTTGGTGTTACATCTCCTCAGGTTAGGGTTTTCGTTATTTATGGTTTTCTCTTATTGTTCAATAACAAAAAGGCCCTTGAGCCTCATTGTAACTCAGATCAAAGGCATGTAGCCACCACATTGCTGCTCAGAGATAAGCTACCATCACTCGAGATAGCCTTATTTCCATTCTGTTTGTGACCATACTTTAGTATTTGATATTAATGAAATGAAGTCTTATTTCAGCTGCATCTTTGTATTTATGGTTGTATCTATAATTTTTTTTCTTCCTGTTTAAATCGGGATCAGTGGTATCAGAGCGGTCTGCTCTTTCTCTATTTTTCTTTGCATGTCCCCAACAAGGTCGGGATATAAGGAGTTAGGGCTTGAACTAGTCGAACCTTTGCAAGACCAACCTTGCAAATCCTGACGGCCTCCCATGGAGGATGAAAAGAAAGATGAGGGGGCACGATATTCTATCAAAATATTGCTCAAAGAAGCCCTCGAGCAACAAAGGAATAGATGATGGACAACTTTTCCAAGATCCTTCAGTGGCTACCCAGGGGCGACACATCTACTTCCAATAGCTACTTTGGAAGTGCCACACCCTTTAAGGTACAAGTTAACTTTGACATTTCCATATTTGAGAGTCAAATAGATTCGGATGTTGTAAATAAATGGTTAAATATGCTAGAAGGATATTTGTATGTTCATGATTTTTCCAGTCAGGAGAAGATCACTTTTTCACTTCTCAAAGCCACCCCCACATGAAGAATTGGTGGGAAAACTACTATGAGTAGAAGGATGAAAGTACAACCTCACTTTTTTCAGCCACACCCAATTGAATTCATTTCGAGATGCCATCAAGAAGTAGTACTACCTTGTCAGAAGCTATGAGGATAAATACATAAAGTTGACCACGTTGCGTCAGGGAAGGGACCAAGACGTGCCAAAGTTTACCAATATTTTTCATACCCTTCACACAAATTTGGGTATCAAGGATTTTGAGTAGCATTTGGTACTCAAATACCGTGGATTCCTACACAAGTACATCTAGGACAAGATGGAGTTCCTGTACATCTCCTCGCTTGGCATGACATACCGATACACTATCAAGATTGAGCAAAAGTTTAAACAAAAGAAGCGAGACTTTGGATTTGTGAATCTGAAGAACAAAGGAAAAGGCCAAGGCAGGGTGACCCAAGACAACCTATCAAAGATGCAAGAAAATAACACCACCACGAATTCAAAGAAGGACACAGGAAAGTGGTGTGAGTTCCATAAGAGCCCCACTGACAACACAAGTGAGTGTTGGGTCAAGTAGTCGCTGGTGGCCGAGTTGAAGGCTTCAGAATCAAATGCACGTTCCGACCCTGAGTCAGAACCCGACAAGAGGACTGATAAAGGGAAGTAGATTATTAATGCGGAGCCCAGTGCCATTGTTGCCTCTGCGAAGATCCAAATGAATGAGCCCGAAGATCCAGAGGAGGGGGAGTGTCTTTTCCACTCACAAATGTGGGTGAAGGATTCGCCGCTGCAATTCATTATCGACAGTGGCAACCAAAAGAACCTCATCTCATAAAAGGTTGTTAAGTGGATAGACCTACTGACCATACCACACCAGTAGCCATACAACATTGGATGGCTTCACCAAGGACAAGATCTCTGAGTCAGCCATCAGTGTCACCTTCCCTATAGCATCAAGCCCTTCACAGATGAGGTATTGTGTGATGTTTCTCCTCTTGATGTTTGTGATGTATTATTAGGATAACCATACATACGGAAGAGACATTTTGTATATGATTCTAGACCTCGCTCTGTAATTATTTCTTTGGGTAATACGTTATATAGGATACTGGAGGTAACCCCACCTATCGCCACCTCTTTGATCTCTACTAAGAAATGCAGTAAGATCATCTCCGAGACTAGGAAATTTATTTTCTTTCTGGTTCACTCTCAAAATAAGGGGAAGATCGTAGCCACATCCATGGCCCCTAGGAAGGGTTCCTCCACAGAGCAGAAGCGGGTGGATACGATCATGAAAGAATATAGGGACATCTTCTCCTCACCCACAGGGGTATCGTTGCATTGTCAGGTCAAAAATTCATTCAATCTGACTCCTGAAGCACCTCTACCCAACGGACCGATATATCGCCTTTCCATTATGGAAAATTCCAAGTACAAGAAGTGACATGATCAACATGGGGTGCCACACAAGTTTCAAGTGGGCGACAAAGTTTGGCTTCATTCGCAGAAGGAGTGCCTTGCTGGACCCCACTACAAGCTTCGCCTACTCCAATATGGGCCATACACCATCACTAAGGTCATCGATGATAATGCCTTCAAGCTCAACATCCCACTGTTCCTTAGTCTACACCCAGTGTTCAATGTAGATAAGCTTTGGCTATACTTTCCACCATTTTTGGATACATCTAGCATTGCAAAACAACTCACACCAACAAAGCTCAAACTAAACTGCATGGAATAGGCCACAACTTATCAAATAATGGATAGACAAATCAAGAACATCAGAAACAGAGGATACATCTATATCGAGTTGTTAAAGTAGGACAACCCCTTCCCCAGGGCAAGTGGCTCACGACAGACTAGGTTCAACAAAACTTTCCTCACCTCATGGAGGCTCTGCACGCAATGGGGACCATTGCCTCCTAAGGGGGAAAGAATGATCCAGGTAGATATTGGTGGCCACCCACCTAATCCACCTAAAACCCCTAGTCAATTTCATGTGTTTACTTAATTGTAGCACAATTTACTATTTTTGGTAGTTTTTGGGTCCTGAACTTCTGGAGCTGTTTTGAGGCCCTAAAAGACATTTTTTTGGCAAAATTTCTTTAGAAATTGCAATGTAAATTGTGTCAATAGTTGTATTTCTCAAAGATATCTTTCTAACGAGGTATCATGCACATCAAACGGAGATAATATGACCAACTTATGACCCTGGGAAGTTGGGATCCTAACTAACCCCAACTGTTAGAAAATTATATATTACGGAGCAATGGAACACATAAAATATTGTAGAAATATAAACACAGAAAACACATAAAACAAGAGAGACACAGATATACGTGGTTCACCCAGTTTGGGCTACGTCCACCCCAAACATCCAGTCCTTCCTTTCTATTATCCAACAAAATGAAGAGACACAACCTACAGCAGATCCGCTGTAATATCCTTTGTTTTCTCTCACAGTCTCACCCCTCTGCTTCTCACTCAGAGAATACACATCTATTACACAGCCTCAAATACAATGCCCTCATACAAAGAGAGGGGTTGCCTTCTAGGGCAAAAAACCCTAAACTAAACATAAGTTCTATCATTAGATCATTTGCGTAATGAATGGCCCAGATTGACTAGAAATTACTATACTTTTACAAGGCAATTTTACATATTTTTTTAGCTTCGGGGGCGCTACCCCCGCTAGGGGACCGCTGCGCCCCAGACCCCCAAACTGGGGGGGATCGGCCCCCCTCGAATCCCCGTGGGGGGGACAAGTCCCCCCCGCACCACCCTGCGTGGAGGGGTGTACAAACTTCCTAGGGTATGCATCTGGTTGAAACAAAGACCTTTGAACTATCATGCTCCACACCCAACAATATCCCACTTGGAGAATCAGTGTAGCAACTCCACCACTGCTTCATTTTCTGGACAATGACTCCTCTTTGGACCTAGCTATTTCTCATCTTCATCATCATCCTTGAAGACCAATTGAAACTGAGCATATTCTCAGTTTCTCCCTGGTTGCAACTTTTGTTAGCATATCTGCAGGATTCTGGCTAGTGTGTATCTTTTCTAGCTTCAACTCTCCATCTTCCAACACTGATCATATGAAATGGTATTTGAGTTGTATGTGTTTAGTCCTAGAATGAAATGTTGATTTCTTTGCAAGATGAATGGCACTTTGGATATCACTGTATAACATGCCCATATCATGCTTCTTACCCAATTCACCCATAAACCTTTGTAACCAAATCATTTCTTTACTAGCTTCTGTAGCAGCAACATACTCTGCTTCTGTTGTTGAAAGTGCAACAACACTTTGGATTTTTGAAACCCAACTGACAGCTGTTCCACCAACAGTG